>JBCFYV010000012.1:26414959-26563895 GCA_039000515.1 Timema cristinae | reverse complement strand
AATATTTCCTCCTTGTCCACGAAGGCGTGGCATTGTTCTTTAATAAACTCACAACACCAAAATATTAGCCACTTATATTTGAATTTATTGGATTACATGTTGTTGTTTAACACTCCATGAATTTTATAAAATCATCGACACAAATAAGCACTTAAAATAAGAATTTGCAGGTTAGATTGATTGTCATTGAATACGCATGTATATAATTTAAATTTATGGAAGATCATTTAAGATATTCACTTCAACACAACACCTTACACATTTTCCCAATGTATGTATTTGAGTACACTTGACGAAAAATACACTCAATATTCACGCGATTGTGATACATGGAATATCGAAACACATCGTAGAGAAATTGAAATGTCAAAACAACGCCAAGCCACGACGCAAGAGACTTGCGCATGTATTGATGCGTACGTCAAATACCACAGAATTCGAAATCAATGCCACCTATGTTACACAATCATAACTATGAATTATTTTCAGAAGTTCAATTATGCGTACGTCAAATACCACAGAATTCGAAATCAATACCACCTATTGGTACACAAACATAACTATAAATTATTCTCAGAAGTTCAATTATTCACTATTCAGAAGGTTTTAACGGTCAAATATTCATATTATATTCATTATTATAAATATTGGGGGTGGTGGTGGTGGGAAGTAAAATTGTGAGGTTACATGTTATGATATGCAAAGAATCTTTAAAAAAAAAATCCCTTCAAATAAGTTCAATAAAAAATAAAAATAAATACTAGAACCCGATTGCAGCACCACCTACCGGGTTCAATTGTAAATCAAAACCATCCATGGACCCACACAAACACACACAGAAAATTTAATCAAATTCGGTCCAGCCGTTTAGGAGGAGTTCAGTGACATACACACGTACAGAAGAATTATATATATTAAGATGATGTTTAACTTATGTATACGTTATAAAATAAATTAAAAGGATATATATTTTATAGATATTAATAAATATAAAATTTTATTATAAATCATGTAATATATTATATACTAAGAATTTGTTGTGTATGATATAATATGTATTATTTTTTTATATTATATATACAGTAATATACACTATATTTAATATGAATTATGAATCATGTAATATACAATATATATTTATTATGTATTAAATTTTGTTTATACATTAATAATATATAAAAATACATATTTAAATATGTTAGATATAAAATAGATATATGCTATATGTAGTATCTAGTAATATATTTATATAATATATTTACTAATACATAACATATTTTATAATTTAAAAATATATATTGTTTATATTTTACATAATATAATTTATATTTGATAAAATATTATGTATATTATTAATATGCTATGTTTTATATAATTTTATTTATTTTATAATTAATATCTATAATATTATATTGTGTATGTGTTATTTATAATATGATATATTATAAATGTCAATAATAGTATATATATAATTCATATTATTTATAATATATAATATATTGTAGTAAAAATAAAATAAAAATATGTGTTAACTATATGTGAATTATAGTTTACTTTGTCTAATATTAGTGTCTTCTTAATCTTGTTCGCTTAACACAGTTATAGTCAAGATTTAAAAAGATAGTGATACATGTTGGGCGCCACTCCTATGATCTAGGATAAAATAATATTAATTATAAAAAAAACATTTACCTCGGCTAAAACAGACAGTGGCACGACGATTCTCAATACTCGAGACCACTCGGGTATACCTAAGATAAAACATGAACACTAAAAAAAAAAGTGGATTGTTGGACTAAAATAAAAATAAGGCTATAAAATAACAATTGTTGGAACTTTTGTGGATGTATTGTTGTTTCCTTATCTACCACATCCCAATCCTACCTATGGAATTCCGTATAGTTATAATTCTATTTTTTATAAAAATAAATTGTTTAGACAAAAAAAAAAAGAGAAACCAAAGATCAATAAAATTAATACGTATACATAAAATGAAATGTTAATTAATTCTCTGAATTATATACTCTTACATGAAGCTGATTTTAGAAAAAAGAAAAGAAAATATGAATTCAAAGTTGAAGAGTTGGCTTGACCTCACCCATGAATGAGTCTATGTTGAAAACACCAACTTCAGAAATTTGTTTCACTTTAGTAATGCTGATTCTTCCACAATTTAAACAAAAATAAACAGTCTAGTTCTTGCACATACCCTTAACTTTCCGTTTGCTGCTCACACTCTACTTTTTAACCATTACTTCACTTTAAAAATAAATTAAATAAAGAGCTCTACAGATTTGGCTTCATTTTAGACCAACACCAAGGAAGAAGACCCAGTCTCCTTCAAAAAGTCTTCCAAAGTCAAATTTAAAAATTTTCTATTCTTTACTTCCAAGCCCAAAGAGAAAACTAATATATTAAACCAAAAGATAAAATGTTGGATATGGACTAGGGATAAAAATCAAATACAATGCAGGTTTAATATAAATATTGAACTGTATGATAATGAATGTGAACAGTGTTTTCTTAAAGAATTAAATGTTTATTTCCATATGTCAAAATTGAAAAGCGCGCTAGCTTTGAGTTATTTACATTGTGCCTTGTTTCTTCTTTTACGATCACGAGGCTCGCTACTAACTTGTTTAACATGTCTGCGCATGAGTTGTAATCAAATATGGCTGACGTTTATTATAAATTAAACAAGAATCAAACAAACTTCTTAGAATGATAATTAATATGTTTAGTAAAGGGTAAGTGTTCTTCCTTAAGTCAAAATTCCTTATTTAAATTAATTAAAACAATGTTATACGTAGTCCCTTCTGTCCTTTCACTTCTTTAAATGGATGTAAATAATATTATTTGTCAGGCTGGCAATACAGCTTGCGAAGTTTTAATTGTTTAATTTCACACGAAATTAAATTGGAAACTATTAACAAAAGGTATAAAAATGAAGAGAAATACATGTTAAGGTGGCAAATTACGTCACAATATATTCCGTAATATATATAAAATTTTATATATCATATATAGAATAGAATATATATTATAGATATATCATAAATGTTTTATATTATTTATAATTTATAATTATATTTAAAATATATAATATATTTTATAAATATACATAAAGTATACGTTACATTTTATATAAAACATAGTTTATGTTTTTCACAAAATTATAATATATCAAATATTATAGATAGTATACACAATAGATAATATGTTTTATATTACAATTTATATAATCCATAAAATATATTAAAAATAAAAATATTAATCCAAACCATTTATGTATTGCAAATGTATTTTAAAAATTAAACCCTCCACAATCTACCCTCCCAACAGGCAAGAAATAGTTTATGGATTTCGGACCGGTTATAGCTCCGACCTTGGTCGTAAGATATGCATTCTTCTATGTATTCACGTATGAAGTATATCATAACACAAGGAATAAGGAAGAAAGTTGCTACCTTACCTTACCTTAATATGAGCTAATAAGATAATTAAACGAAATAATAAACAGATACGTGATACGTGATCTAATTCTGAGATAATTGTTAAGGAAACATTCAAACCTTTCCTTGAACCGCTAAACGAGATGAAGGAGATTGTTCCTGAAAGATCAAACCCTGAAGCTGATGTAGATGATAAATAGGAGAAAGTCCAATCAAAGTAAAAACCTAAAGGGAATCTATTGGACTATTATCTTTAAACATTTGTCTTTCGTTACGATAGAACGTACATTTTTCGTCATTTAAGTAGCTTGACCAAGCTCTAGGATACTCATATCCAGTATTATGAAAATGTTGGTGGAATAATTCTCAACAATACTGTCGTTTCTTACAGTGGGGGACTTTTAGAATTACTCTTCAGATAAAAACCATTGCATTATACAAAGCGTATCTCGACATTTTCAAGATCATGCTTGAAGAAACGAACGCACATTGGCTTAGGAACTAACATTTCCCTTGTTTCAAGACTTACTCAGGATCAAATTACTTAAGCATCATTAAACCCATGTTCCAGGTTAAGCTCGAAGTAAAACGATTATATACATAGAGAGAGGAAGAGGAAACTATTACACTTTTTGGTCCGATCTCAATGAATTGGTTGATCTATTAAAACTAATGCATGCATCGACCAGAGCAGGCCATTTATCGCATGATAATGAGATTGTATCGAACATATAGAAATCACGCAAGGTGAGGATCATACTAGAAGGTATTAATCCTATCTATTAAGAGTTCATAAGCATCTATTTCGTTAAGGAGAAGATGGCGCGCGAACCTCATCGTCGATAAAGATGTTTTGTTAGCAGACGTATTTGCGTACGAGTGTTGAATGAGTTACACCAGTCCGATCTGGTAGATATGATACCCCACTCTCTATCGAATAAATCATGGCAGTGGCTTATTACAGTTATCGATGTCTATTCAAAAAAATCTTGGTATTTACATATTAAAGCTAAGACTGGGAGGAACGTTACCGCAGCGATGGTAAATGTTCTTCGACCAGTGACTGCGTACCCTCCAGAACGTCATTTGAAAACAGATTAAGGTTTAGAGTCTTACAAGAAGGAAAAGTATAAATCATTATTTGACTTACAGAAATATTAATGTTAGCGTTGTGGAGCGATTGAATCAAACGCTTAAGATTACGATGTGGACAAGATTCACGGCTAAGGATTTTTCGATGGATTGATATGGTTGATTCTTTACTAGACGACGACAGCCATACAGTACACTCAACTATCAATATGAGACCTACATACGTCATTGATGATATTTTTTCTAAATATAATCTATCGACGTTTCTAAGCTATAGAATTTATAGTATGCAATATCGTCCATATCAATGAACATAAATAGGTTTTTGAAAATGGTTGTACAACCAACTAGTCGGTAGAACTAGTAAAGATACGTAAGATGCTCGTGATGAAACCTAGAGCTTTATTGCTCAAAGATATGAGTGGTTAACCAACCATGAGAGGAATTTACACTGAGTATCTCGTGAAAACATGACATTCTGAAGTATATATTGTAGAGAAGATTATAAGACGCGTAAGAGATAAGGCATTTATTAAATGATTATGGTTTGACGTATCACATAAATCTTGGGTCGATGCCACCAACGTCTTCCCCTAATTCATATTACTTCACCTCCAGGAGAATTAAATTGAATACAAAGGACGAGGTTCATTACATTCACCATGTTCTGTAAATTGGGTTATCAAGTCGAGGAGTTAATCACTGTGGAGAATGGAGATGGTTATTTACGCTATAACATACACGGAAACGAGCGATTTACAATGTACTGTCTGGGAGCAAATAACCCTGGGATGTGAGAACGCATTCAAACCATATTGCTGTTGTAAAAAATGCATAATGTATCGCCTAAAGAGTGGGGTAGAACCCAGATCCTCCACGAACCAGTTGCTGCGTAGGAGGAGGAATCAACTGAATTGTTTGGTGATTAGGATGAAGATGATGATGATGATTATAATGATGATGATAAAGAGTAACTCGGCAAGGACGAGGAGGAAAAAACTCCTGATCCGATCGTTGAGTTCTTTCAAGACCCCGACGGCTGGGAACAGTCGATTATAACCGTGAAGTACTAAAAAATAGGTTTATCATTTAGGTATATACAATATCATGTATGTTTTCTTATCTTACTCAATATATCATCGTAAAAGAATAAGTATTCTGAAAATTGAAAGATGACACCTGTGCATGGGAATCGAACCTTGGACGGCTTAGTACGTCAATGTCTACCCACTTAGTGATCCAGGAATCGTCCCGTACTCAGGGTCATTCTTCACTCATATTTTAAGGCAGAGTTTATGATTGACGTGCAGAAATCGTCCGCTACAAAAGTGTGATTTTATTAAAATCACGAACTATCAGATAACGCATCGACCTTCGACTCGGTTGTTGGCTAATTGCTGCCACTTGTACAATTATTATGATTGTAAGGGATTGCATACTAATGAATCAAATAGCCAAAGCCACTGTATCTAGATGCCAGTAAATTCTCACTAAAACCAATAAAATAGCTTTTGCTATTATATTCTTAAAATAATATTGTATCATAAAGCTTTAAGAAAGGAAAACTAAAGAGTGATGAAGAGGTAGAAAAAAAAGTGGGAGAAGCTGACATTCATCCCTTGTCATCTCTGAGGTTTCGATTCAACACCTATTCAACCAATGCCCCACCTCAGAAGATGCAGGCTAAACCTTTCACTCCTTCCCCCTCTATTCACGGAAATCACACGATACTGACGACACCTCCCCAGATGCTCTCCCCTCTCTCTTCTATGAGATCCCATGGTTCCTGAATGTCCTCGTTTACCCCCTTCGAACGTATATTTATCCTCTCTACCCTGAGATCTCACGGTTTTTAATGCCCTATTATTATTTATTTATTCGGAATGCGAAGATAAATGCTTATTTAAGGATTTTGAGGGAAAAGTGTTTATTGGTAAATGCAAGTGAAGCTGTAGGCAAGAAAGGTAATGTTGAATCACAACCCAGAAAAAGATAATTCTGCAATAAGCAAAGATTTCTCTCCAAATACATAGTTAAGGAAAGAAAAATTAAGACAGTTAACACATCAGTTAAGTGGAAAGAAGTCCATATTTTTAGAAGTATTCTGACACAAAGATTCCACTCTCACTCAATTTACCACGTATCACGGAACATCGCTAAAGAAAGACGAGTTCTTTTTACCATTTCTCCATATTTATAAGTTTTATCTTTCTAATTCGACTGTTTGCAGGTTGAAATAGTAACTAAAAAGCAAAATTTAATCTCTGTAACTCGCACAAAAATCTGGAGTCTTGAAATAAAAACCTTAAAACTATTATAAATGGAAATATTAAATACCTTTAAAATACTACTTTAAAAATAAATGGTACGGAAATCTGGACGGATTTCCTCGCTCTATCATTTAAAAATTGAGATATTTACTCAAAACTCGTAATATATGTGAAACTAAATAATATAAACTAGCAAACCCAAGAATAATTGCACTATACTATTGTAAAAACAAAATTGAGTCATGGTTTAAAATTTTATGATTTTATTTTTAGAGAATTACTGTCCTCATTTGTATGTTTGGACCAATAAAAAAGATCAATATTGAGTCCACAAGAGTCAACACTTAGTACTAAAATTTCAACTTCTGGTTAGAATTTTCGACATTTTACTAGGTGTTGCACATCTTCAGGTCTTCGCATTTCTATTAAATTCCTCCTTTATAAATTTTGACCAATGAAAAATGTAAATATTAACGATTGAATTCAAAATGGATTTAGATCACCGTGTACAAACATTTCTCCTAAAGGGTTTAAGGAAAATTAACATAAAAATAACTCTTTGTGATACTTACTTATATTTAATTACTCTATGGCATTGGAGAATTATTGCGTTAACACTTAAGTAGTATCTCCTTTACAACTAAAGTATACAAAGTTGTTTTAATATATTTGCGAATATCTCAAAGATTGTTAGTTTTATAAAAATATATTTCCAATAAAAAAATTTATTTTTAATAATACTACAATTTTGCAATGCTAAGTTATTTAGTATCTCAAATAGTTGCGTGGATACGGAAATTTCCGCCTTTGTAAAGTACCCTAAAAGTCTTATTCATACGAAAATTAAAATAACTATTTATTTGTGATCTTAATCAACGCTTATATAAATATTTTAATCAAAATAGTTAGAGTCGATTTGTAGAAAATCGATTTTTTCTCTTTTCGCTTTTTATTAATATACTTGTAATTTTAGGGTTAAACAGACACACAGGTAGATGGCTTTGCAAAAACCACTTTTTGGGGTTCAGGGGGTTATGAGACGTCAAAATCCATCAACATTTGTGGGGAGGCGGAGGGGGGGCAAATTTTCTTTACCGTTCCAATACTTTACTTTTATTGTTCGAAAAGTTTATATATAAATATAAATAAATATATATAAAAATATATAAAAAATATATATAAATATATATGCGTATAGCTTGAAAGTTGTTGGTTTTATAAAAATATATTTCAAATAAAAGATTTGTATTATAAATAGCCCTACATATTTGTAATGATAAGTAATTTCATATCTCAAAGCGTTACGGAGATATAATAAAAAAAATAAGAATTTACGTATCAGACCGTAACCCTAAAACCATTTTGCCAAAAGAGTGAAAGTAGCCCATTTTGTTTGTTTTGAAATGAGATTTTATCAAAATTTTAGAGCCAATTTTGAAAAAATCAACTTTATTTTCTTTTTCGCCTTCAGTAAACTATCCTTAATTTTAGGGTTGGGTATCAAATTCCAAAAACCCCTCACGGCAATCCTATGGAAACCCTAGATACCGAGTTTTAGGCCGATCGGTAAGATAGTTTAGGCTCTAGTCGGAGGTATAGACAAACAGACAGAAGGAAATTCAAAAACCACTGTTTCAGATTCGTATGGGGGGGGGGGGGGGGTCATGAAACCTCGAGATCCATCAAAATATCGAGTTAGATTTTTTGACGATCACAATATTTTCTCTACCTGTAAGATAACGGGAAAGTAAAATTTTCTGTCAGCATTGATAACATTGTATTATATTAGTATGGTTATTTATAATATTGATATTATCTATCAAAATTGACAGCTGCAGATCACATGACTAGACGCATGAATACCTGAAATTAAATCTAGTACTTGTTTCTAGCTGTGCCATATGTTAATTCTTGATAAGAACTTGAGGTTTTGTTCCCATAGTAAATTTGTTTCGTGACATATATCTCAGTGCAGATCAAATTCCATTTTAAAGCATGTTGTTTGTTGAGCAGTAACTTCCGTGCCCTCTTAAGACAAGATCATTTTTAACAAGTCGCACTGATATCTATTAATATAGCTCATTGTAAAAATGTTATAATTTTAGTGATTCGTGTGTTTTGCTTTGTTATTAAAATAATGTTTATTGATATTTAAATACGGAACAAGACGATAACTATTATGTTTAATTTATTAATGAATAAAAATTATCTATATCAAATGCTAATTTTCAATTAGAGCATGTAATTTATTTTTTAGAAATACATACATTTTCCTCAATTCTACCCTTCTAATAACACATAATTGAAAATCGAATGATAACTATCCAGGCCGGACAGTAAGACTTGGAAGATGCATCTTCATCCTCTACTGGCAATCAGGCACGTATCTTTGTTTTATTTCATGCAACTAATTGTAATTGGGCAGAAGAAATTTTCTTCTTGCGGTTCTTACATAAGCTATGCAACTTCGTTTTATTCGTGACTTCACATTCCACAACAATTATACTGAGCTCTCAATATCTTTATTAGATTAAATTCCATTCACATTTGGTTAACTTTAATTTAATTTAATGTTTCCAGGAGGTTTCATTTCTACTTAATTGGTTTGAAATCTACCTGTTTTTATTAAATCCGAGTAGTAGTTAAATGAAATATAAAATATGTAAGTTTTCTAGAACATCTAATAGGTGATCTAATTCATTATTAATTTTTTATTTTCAAACCAATCGTGGTAATAGATGGCTGAAGGGGCTCTCTTTGATTTATACCTAAGTAACAACAAATGGTTCGGTTCCCCACCCATACTTTCTCGTTCATTGGAATTATAGCTCGAGAATTGGGAAGTACCTTCCATGTTCCCAAGTAGTAAAATATTATTTAAAAGGATGAAAAAGAAAAGAATAATTAATATAAATCAAATATGGCTATCGGTGTGTATATATATATAAAATAAGAATTTGAAACGAAATAGCAGTACTGTAACAACCCTTGTGTATATCAACAAACTAAGTGCAAAAACGGACGGAATCCAAATACTAAATAATTTTTGCCTAGGATTGATCTAAATATAATTTAAAAGAAATAAAATTCTTTGTTGCATAAAAATAAAAATGAACATCATATTTTACAAATGAGCATACATGAAATAATATAAACTGTGTAATGATCCTGTTTTGTTGCATTACTTTCTGGAGTAAGTAAAGACATATTTGTGTCATTTTCTTTAGTCCGTGGCTGTACTGTTGTTGTCGCACTTTCAACACGTGCAAGGCAGCTGTGGTCAGGAACATTTTGGTTTGCTAGTTTACAGCTCTAATAATAATTAAGGAAAAAAACTCGCACTGTAGGTGCCAGAAAGAGAGCAATATGTTTCATTTTTAAACTATATTTTTTTATGTTTATTTTCTAAAAGTAGTTTTACTTGTGTCCGTAAGAGCTCAGCAGCTCCCGAGCACAATCTGAGTTTGAAGTCTGATAATTAGTGTTTGTTTTTACTTTTACTGGATAGTGTGTTAACTGTCGTTACGGGATAAGGACGTCACAACTGTTACAGAAACACAATATTTGTTCTGTGCATCTTCCTTTATCGAGTTTCCAAAACTTTATTTAAAATAATATACTTACCTCTAACACGGGAAATTATGTTTTTATAAAATATTATTTCGAATAGTAAACCTTTTCGTAACTCAAAGAGTTGTGGAGATATGGTCTAAATTAGAGATTTATGCTTATCTAAACTATCTTCTAAATCATTTTCATTGGAATATGATATGCACCATTTTGCTTGTATTTTACAGTGTCTGGATGCGAATTTGAGTTAAAATAGCAATAACTGATTTCGGGAATAACTTGTTACTATCTTTTATTTCATTAACTACCGTTAATTTTAGGGTTACATATATATCATTCTCAAAACTTCTTCGGGAAGCCCTATGAAAACCCTAAATACTAAGGCTCAGTCTGATCAGTAAAATGGTTCCAGGTCTAATTTCAGAAATAGAAAGGCAGACAAACAGACAGATGGCATATCAAGAAACACTCTATTGTCTTCAAGGGGTCTTAAAAAAAATGGGACATGGTTACACTTAAATGAAAGCTCACATAATTTCCAAGCATTTCAAACAACTGTTAAACGTTAACATAAAATTTAACTGCATCAATCTGGAATTAAAATAATCAAAAAACTAAGAATTAAAAAATAATTCCTTAAAACTATTTGATCCTTGATAAACTTTAAATATATTCATCAAATATAAATCACTTCTGCGAGACACCATTTACAAGTGGATTGGAATCCATTCATTTAAATTAAGAAATATTTTCCGATTTCATATTTATGTTCTTGTATTTAAAATATTTTGACTAGCGTTTATTTCAACCAATTTATCTTCTGTCGTGTTGTTGAAGGGCGTGTTATGTTGGGAATGGAGAACCAAAGTTCAGAATAAAATAATAACAATAATAAAAGTATGTCTTGGAATGTGCTACTAAATGAATTATTTAAATTGCAAAAACCCAGTTTATATATTGAGAGCGCTAATGACATTATTGTTTCAATATGAAGAAAACAATAATACTATAATTTTAGTGTGCTACTGTAAAGCAAATGTTTCTTCTTTTTTATGCACAACCTATTAGGCCAATCACCCAGAAAGTTGACTTAATTTAACCACACTATTGAGATAGGGAATACAATGGTAAAATATAAGAAATATACCAGCATTTGTGTATGTTATGAAGGGAAAAGGGCGGAAGGGCTGGGAAAGAGTGTGGAGCCATTTAGGATAAAAACACCTTCAATACACCTGGCTGGTATTCGAAGCACAGTCTCCGGAAAATCCGACTGTGTAACATTGATTGATGACTTTGTACACGTGTCTAAAGTATAACTAAAATAATAATAAAATATATTATGTGAAACATACAAAAGTTAATGATATTAAGCTAGAAAACCTATATTTTTAACGTCAGAAACGCATGTCCTATACGCTAGAACAAATGAATATTGCTTTCAGCGTCTCTCACTCTAATGCCTCTTTAGAATGGAACAATTTTTTTAAATTCTTGACTGAGAAATATGGATAATAGATCTTGTTGATAATAATGCTATTAAAACAAGAGGGCGTGGTATAATTACCTTTAAATTATAATCATCAGAAGGTAGTTAAATTGCTCTACAAGGAGGAGCTCTAGTTTATTAACCTGAGCGATAAAAAAAACCTTACATTTATAATGAAAAGATGGATTGGATTGTAAGAGGAAATTAGATGATGAGATTGGGGAGGGGGGAGGGGGGAGGGGAAAGAATGGTGTAGGACTAAAAAAAGAAAATAGAAACGCTGTAAAGAGATAAGTTGGCGGTAAGAAAAGGGGTAAAAAAATAAGGGGAAGTTTTGGTGTGGAAGGAAGGTGGTGTTAACCTCCCTCACTCTCCGTTTCCTTGAAAACCTTCCTCTTTACCCCTCTTCTTCAACTTCATCCCTCACCCCAGGAACCTTTTCTGAGCGACTTGCGTTGTAAAAATGTTCGATTTATGAGATGTGTGAAGTAGCTCAATCCAAAAATAGACCACCTCATTCTCGCTTCGAAAATTGAAAATTATCCACCCTCCCTGTTTACTTTTTCTTTATCTAGCTCTATCAGTTTGAAAGATGACAAAAAGAATGTTATCCCTCACACCCCATCCACCGCTCTCCACAAGTGTAGCTCTTTGATTCACTAATTCTAGGTTATACAATCGTTCTAACTGGGGCAATTGATAATTTATAGATCTAGAACAAGTCCCTTTTGTAAATTTGTAATCTTTTAATGAATGACCAAAACCGTGACCACCTCGGTCAATGTTTGATTCTCACGTTCGCTCAGAATAGAAAGAAGAATCTGCTTAGAGGGGTGAAGAGATTCACATGACGCTTTGCGACACAAACTAGAAACCACTGATTACTGAAATATTTCATTTTATAGTGGATAGCAATGGATGTTTTCAAATTATCGCATTGTTTCTTGAAACAAATTCAAACAGAACACGAACGACACATGCGCTTTCTATTTAACGAGTCATTTCAAATCATTTTACAATATAATATATAATTGTCTCATCAATCTAAAATATATAAAAAGTCATGGATGAAGGCAATTTTTCTTTAAAGTAACATATGTAGAGTATCTTTTTATTATTCATTCATGAAGAAACACGCGCTTCTCAGAAATAATGTGAAAAGAATTTCACCAGTAGAATATATTTTTTATACCATTCTTCCTGTTAAAGGAACAACTACGCAGTATTTGGAAAAAGACGCCAATTCCCTATACCAATAAGAAGCTAGCTTTCACAACACCTGTCGCCAGGACTCTTTCTATTAGTTAGTTTTTACACTGTTGACGAAGGGAGAAAGATGCAAGGGGTATGTCATATATAAACCGTGTGTGCGTATGTTTAAGGCACCCTCCGCCCACTCACAAGTCAGTCAGAGCCACACACTGGCAGTCACAGTCTAACACAGTATAAAATAACTTACATTAATATCACAAGTGTGCATTGATGTAAAGTATTTAATTGAAGTATGTATAAGTAATTAAAAGATGCCATTTAAATAAACCATAAGTGAATAAACAGCCATCAACAGTTCTCTTTCTTACATTTAATTAATTATACCGTTCTAATTAGTGCTCGACCACGGAGCTATAGACAACCTAAACATCGTCACAGAATTATCATATCAGGGAATTAATCAGTAGTGTTTCAATTGACGCCCAACGCGGGTAGATTTAATTCAATAGTGTAACATTATCTTGCTTTTCAAGTGCATGTTAACTGAGCTGTTTGGATTAAAAATTGTATTAGGTCTCCCATTACAATGTCGCGCAGAAAAAAGAAAGCTGAAGTTATTTCAAGTCACGGTCAAGCGGACATGCCGATGAGGATGAAAATCTTGTGTCTTTAAGCACGTCACGTGATTAAGTTTCTGTTGGCATCTTGCATTTTGGTGAACCTGTGAATCCACAGACTAGGCTTTCTTCTGTACAATATATCTATTTACTGGGACTTGAACCCCTACTGTGTTTACTGGAAGTTGTGGTTCTACCATCCTTTCTCCAGTTTTCATTTCCTCTAAACTACCAATGATTATCCCTAACTTATATTAAGCCCTATCCTTAATGTTAGTCATACCAACAACAAATAATTAATAAATACCAGTGGATCGTTACAGTGATGGCTGCAGATTGTCACGCTAAAAGGTTTTCAAACAATTATTGGGAAAAGGTCTATAGAATGAGGACTTACTTTACTTTCTAGGTAAAGGTCTACTAGTCATTGGCTATCAACTTTTTTTCTATTTGTGAGATTTTATATTATGATTTTAAGTGAAACGTATATCTCCCCCTTCCACACAATGATGATAACGTTAAGACAAACCCTCGTCCAGCTCTAGCTACTTGTAACATACCACTTAACTAAGAATTGAGTTATGATATTGACCAAAAGAAATATTTCATTTACCGATAAACAATAGTGCAAAAATCAGGGTTGTCCATAATGATGTAAGCAAATGAATGGTACGGAACTACGCGCGTACTTCCACACTCAATTGTTTGAAAATGGAGATAATGACTCAAAGTTTGTAATATATGTGAAATGAAATAATATACACCGGCAAACATGAGCAAAAATTGAGTTATACTTATGCAAAACATTTTTTGACC
Source organism: Timema cristinae (assembly GCA_039000515.1). Lineage (NCBI taxonomy): Eukaryota > Metazoa > Arthropoda > Insecta > Phasmatodea > Timematidae > Timema > Timema cristinae. Next base: position 26,549,377 of record JBCFYV010000012.1, on the reverse strand, counting down.
CCCGGTTTTTAATTTTACAATTTTTATCATAAAGATTTAAAGTCCTCGTTTGTATATTTAGATCAAAAAATATCGATGTTATGTCCATAAGGGTCAACACTTTGTATTAAAATTACGACTTCCGGTTAAAACTTTTGACATTTTATTAGAGGTCACACATCTGAAAGATTAATATGGTTATCACATTGCTAGTAAGTTCCTCATTTATAATTCTAGACCAATAAAAAAGGTAAGTGTAGACTATTGAAACTAAAATGATAGAGATATGTAGATAATTGCTGAAAAAACATTTCCCCTAAGAGGTTAAAGTAAAAATAACATCAACTTTTTTAGAGACTTACTTATTTACTTAATCTATGGCATCATAAAATTATGTTAAGATCTAAGTAGTATCTCTGTACAACTAAAGCACACAAAATTGTACTAATGTATTTGCCAATATCTCAGAAAAAAAAGATTTTATAAATATATAGTTCAAATAAATTTTATTTTTATTTTTAATAGTACTACATTGTTGCAATAAAAAGTTATTTAGTATCTCATATGGTTGTGGAGATACAAAACTTTCCGCTTCTGTAAATGAATCTAAAAGTCCTTTAAATACAAAAATGAGAATACCCACTTTATTTATAGTTTTAATCAATGCCTGGATACAAATTTTAATCAAAATTATTATAGCCTATTTTGAAAAGATCGTTTTTTTCCTTTCGCCCTTTACTAAAAAAACCCCCTTCGTTTTGGGGTTAAACAGACACACAGACAGACGGCATTGCAAAAAGCACTATTTAAGATTGGGGGGAGGGGATGGTTCATGCAACTTCGACATCCATCAACATCTCGGGTTAGATTATTTATACATTCGCAATACTTTACCTTTAGTTTACTAAAATATTATATATATATATATAATATATATATATATATATATATAGTTAGTTATTTTAGTTTACTAAAATATTATATATATATAATATTTTAGTAAACTAAAGGTAAAGTATTGCGAATGTTATATATATATATATATATAGTAGTGCTCCCACAGATTGCGCACCGTAAATAGATACACTAAAAGAAATAAGTGACTGCATAAAGAGACCTAAATGGGGTCATACCGTTTAGGGAGTCATTATTATTTCCTAACATATATAACTATGTCTTAAGGACTTACAAAAATAAATCAGACACACCGACCGAATGAATAAAGTCGTCTGGATCTAGTTAAATAGAGCACAAAGCCCTATATCTAAACTACGCCATATGGACATAGGAAAATAAAGTCAGGCATTCTGACACATAAACTATATCTGATGCACATAGAAAATAAAGTGAGATATTTTGACACAATAAACTATGTCTGATGGACATATATAAGAAAGTCGGACATTCTGACTGAAAAGACTATGTCTTATAGACATAGCAAAGAAGGTTTTAGAATATAATCAAGATTTTTAATTGTAGATACCTAAAGTCTCAAAAGAGGCTTCCTATGAGATGGGGTGGTGAGATGGACGCCTGACACATCGTATTCAATAGTTGATTCTTCGGTGATGTAGGTTTACGTCCTAGTTCTTCCTCTGTCAAATTGATAAAATAGAATATATTATTTAATTCACATTCACATTAACAATGGCATGCTCTGATGTTCCCTGAAGGGGAGCACGAGAGCAATTTCCAACACGTACCGACCAATTGTTCACACCGTGAGGTTCGCAAATAAAAGACGGGTTGTCGCGTTTCGTGAAGTTCTAGAACAGAGAAAACATATTATTAATAATAGTAGGGGTAAAAAGTATTTGGGAAACCGAATAAGGGTTTGAGTTATGTGCGGAGACACTACTCTATGAGGGGCTGGGTGAGAGCCTCCCAAACCACTGTTGACACAACTCGCTTATCCGAGCAGGGCTTTGGGACGTCGATGGCACCCACCAGGATCGATGACGTAGTTCCCAAGGCCCTGGATAAGAGGATTAGTGGCACTGAGAAGTCTGTCGTAGAAGGACTGCACCAGTACCTGGAAGTGTTCCTTGATGGTAGGCACATCCAGGTCGCGATGCAGTCTCATTTCGAACATACCAAGGTGCGCCCACAATGATCCTCACACGCTCTGGAACGCCTGCATCCTCCTCATATATGTGTCCGTCAGGTGACCCCAGGCGGGACACGCATAGTCGAGGATAGGTCTGAGCAACTGTTTGTACAGTGTCAGACCGTTCCTTGTAGACAGGGTGTTGCGCCTGATAAGCAGAGGACCTAGGATTCCCAGCCCTTACCTTGCCTTGTTGAGTCTCTCGTTACAGTGTCGTCTTCCGGTCAGTTAGGTGTCCAGCGTAAGTCCCAGGTACTTAACACTGTCCACCAATCTGATCTGCTCTCCGAACAGCCGAAGTGGGGACGGCCTGTAGAACTTTCTTTTCCATGTGAAGAGCACTGCTGTGCTCTTCTCCACGTTAATACTTGTCCTTCAGGTGGTCAACCACCCCTCCAACTGCGTCAAGTGCGTCTGAAGTCACCTATCCACAAGCTGCCCTCGCCACGACTCCGCTACTAGTGCCATGTCGTCCACATACAGTGCCAACTTGGTGTCTGGGGATTTTGGAATGTCGTTCACATACAGACTGAAGAGAACTGTGCCCACGATGGAACCCTGCTGTACTCCAGCCCAGATGCTTCTAACTTGGGAGGTGGCTTTCCCAAAGGTAGTGGAGAAGGTGCGGTGTGATAGATAAGATGGAAGAACCTTAACTAGGTAGAAGGGCAGGCTCAGGGAGAGGAGTTTGAAAAGTAGACCTTCATGCCAAACATGGTCAAAGGCCTTTGCCACGTCGAGAAAGACAGCACCAGTCAGCCTGTTGATGTTGAAATTCCTCGGGCACTACTCCACGAGCCAGAATATTATGTGAAGCGAGAAATGACGCTTATATAGTACTGGAACTAACCTACTAGGGGACGGGTTAGCATCAGATCATCTAAGGGGTAAGGGAGTAAAGTTGCAATAATTGCACTGAATGACCACTAGCACTCTTTGATGTTGTGGCGCCCAGAGAAAATGTTCTGGTTTTTCTGCTGGTGGTGCGGGTATGGTCATCTTGGTCAGCTTTCCTGGAGCTAGGGCTTTTCCCGGCACAACGAGTTAACATCTGCCACATATTATTTGAATATATTACCACTTGTAATCATTGTGTTAATAATATTTATGGTATTTTAATTGTAGATGTTAAACAGCTGGTTTAACACGCTACACAACCAATAATAAATGTTAAAATAAGCATATAGTGTGTTATGTAAGTTTATAATAATAATAATAAGAATCAAGCCGTATTGAATGTTGTTGGTTCATCAAAAAGTCGGCTGCCTTAAAGAATCATAGATTAGCCCACGTGCGGCAGTAAGTTTGACATGCTTGTTTGTGGAGTCTTTATACAAAAAAACTTGGCAAACACTTCCCATGATTCGAAACCCAAACTCAATCAATAAGTTCTACATTCGAATATTAAAAGTATTTCCAGCAAAATTTAAAGAGAAAAGGTTAAGTATTCAAATTGAAGATTAAATAGACTAACGTTACATCATACAATTAACTCGGTTTGAAGAGCCTCAGAGACAAAGATTTTAACCTGACCTATACATAAGTACGTCATGGATAAATAGTTCAATCCGACATTATGAATTCCAGTGATAGTGTACTTCGTAGTCTATCAGTCGATTGCAGAAACCAATGTCAATTTTAACCTTTCGGTTGTAGTAATTTCTTTCAGCGCAGATATCTGAAGCAATATCCACCTCTGTTAGAGTTTACTGATTGGTTTTGCGAGCTACAGGTCACAATTGTGAGCACTTATCCTCTTTTCTTGATGGCTACATGATTCACAATAAATTTTCCTCCTAAATGAATATTACAAATTAGCTAATTTATATCAATGAAGATAGATGGAATTTGTAAGTTGTGTGTGAATATGAAAAATAGAGATGATTACATTATTGTGTGAATGGTTTATTTATTTACTTTGGAATAGGAGGAGGTGTAACCGAGATTTCTACATAATGGTCAAAGCTGGAAAGTAAGGAGAGATAAATTGAGGAGTATTATATTGGCTTAGAAAATAGTAATGTTGAGGATATTTGGACTATCATTATTGGCCTTTTATAGAAGCGTTCTTCATCAGGGTTGTATCTTCCCAATTTACTTATGATTTTGTTACTGTATGAAGCTGCTCCTCCGTAAAATTTATGATTTCTACCCTTACATATCTCCAACAGCATTCTACTGTTTGTAAATTCATGTCCACCCATTTGATTGTTCAGAGTTGATTAAAATTGACTTAAAAAAATATGAGGCTCATACAATAGGTACTTCTGTTTTTATTTATCTTACTGTCACTCTCATTAAGGTTTGAAAACTCCCCCAAAGGAACTTCTCGGGTTGTCAAGAAGATTAGGTTCTCACATTACCATCATTTCATCATGAATACGTAATCACTTCCTGATCAACATTTTTAGACTACAGAACTTTTTTATTTGTCTTTTGAAAAGAAGTTCTCAAACTGTCCATTTAGTTGGTTAATATTGCCTTAATTACTGCATCGCGTTAAATAGGTAATATATGGTATGATCACTGTTAATCCTCTCCATTCTGTCATATTATAATACATAATTTGATCAATGATAACCATAACTACCACTAGATAGTTTTAGTAAAATATATTAGCCTAATTTATGTGAGAAAACTAGAACATGATTTGCTCTTCTCCCATAGTACTGTGTGACATAATTGTATTTGTTTCTAGATTGCCGTGGGGTAGATCGTTTGTAAACCTCGGATGATTACATCGCAGGGAATAAGGGAATAGACTAGGGAGTGTCCCAGGAAAGAAGGGGGTATTCCTACCTCAACGGTGCATCAATATAACAGTGACATAAGTCACAACAATCTTAGAGTAAGTTTGGAGGATATTTTTGCCACACAAGTTTTTGTGGTGGAGAGATTAATATATAGAGCATGTGAATGAGAGGCCTAAAATAGATCTTAAGCCATCTAAGATTTAATTTTAAAATATTTCATTAAATTATTCAAATAATTATTTTCAGTTTCAAAATGGAAATAAATCAGTTTGCAAAGGGTTACGTCAGCATACAAGTTATAAAACAGTTAAGAATGGTAATTCTGTGAACAAAATACGTCGTGCCCTCCATTAAAAAAATGCTAAGTAAATCCAGTTGATAATACATTCTTGTTATAGTCTTTATATTTCTCTTTTGATTTCAAGTTGAAATATTTCCTGGAATTTATCCTTGGAATTGAAGTTGATATTTGCTCTTAATGATCAAGTTAGATAGAAAAAGATTAATACTATATCCAATAATAAATTTTATTTATAGAGAATAAACATTGTCCACGTGGTTTAAGACGTTTGTTCGATGATGTATGTAAAAAAAAATTTAAAAAAAACTTCATAGGTTCTTGATTGATTCCCTTAGAAATTTAAATTCGAATCAATTGAAGTATGTTATTAAATGATTTAATAAATCGTGTATGTACAGTGCATTTCTGCCTAGGTTAAAAGAATATATATATATATTATATATTTCATTAAAATTGTTTCACGCATTTGACAATTTCACAGAATAAAAGTGTGTACACCCAGACAGAAGAAATAACAAATGTTCAAGTTTAAACAGGGCCATGCTATGCTTGCTCAAAAATCTCATCTTACACTAGCACCCATGAATTAGTGTCGTACATACATATTTAATTATTACATTATTTTAGCTGTCACCTGTGTTTGAAAAGGGTTTTCTAGAACTGTTGTTGGCCACTACACTGCTCAGTTACAAAGACGTGTTTGTCTCAGCATTGGTAAAAAAAGGTTAACATCCCTTAGGAAAGTTGAATGAACACATTAAAATACTTTTAAAACATTTATAGGTAAAGTAATAAAACCACCATTAGAATATTTTATCTTTAGCACTAGTGGACACGCGAACAATGTCATTAGACTTACCTATAGTGTTTTTACTTTCTCTGGACCCCTTGGAGTATTGGGATCGTCAATTAAATTGAATTCAAGATTTTGATAAATGTCGAAAAAAGTTTTTTTTTTGTGTTGCCGTCTGTCTATCTGTTTGTCTGTCCGCCTGACTGTATCTCAGATTAGAACCAAAACCATTTTACATTTCAAGCTTAAACTTGCTATTTAGGGTTTTCCTAAGGTCCTTCCAAGATGTTTTGGAATTACATATCCAACCCTAAATTTAAGGGTAGTTTACTAAAGGACAAAAAGAGAAAAAATTGATTTTCTCAAAATTTAATCGAGGGGTTTTGATTAAATTTTATATCTAGACACTGTTTATTATTATAAACAAGATGGCAATTCTCATTTTCTCGGAAAATAGACTTTGGGAGTATTTTACATAGGTGAAATTTTCCAACATTTATCATTTTCCACAACTATTTGAGATAAGGAATAACTTATCACCACAAAGATATAATATTATTAAAGATACACATATCTTATTTGAAATATAGTTATACAAAATTAATAATTCCTGAGCTATAAGCAAATATTTATACTTTTTATCTATTCAGGTCTTTTAAAATAAATTTTATTCTTACTCTTTTTGGTGGACACAGATATTCCTCTTTTCTTAATGGTTTTTTAACAGTATGTGCCATAAGATTTATACTCTTTGCTGGAGTGTTATGTTCTTTTTACCAATTTTACAAGCTTTAAGTAAATGTCTTTATTTTAAGAATTAAAGAGAAAATCTGTGTGGTCCACCATACCATACCATTATGGTAATGAATAGGTTGAGGTTTACACACCATTCATAGTTCACTTATAATCTCTCCACACAAATACATGTACATTTTCTCTAAACTCTACCGTCCTCATCTGTAGCCCACCAGTGAAAATATTTTGTATATCTAGGATGGGAAACTATTCTTGGTTAAAACGCACACTTGTTAGTAATTGGAGTCCAGACTGGTGGTATCCTTTGTTCGAATTCCGAGTTGGGCAGGTGATTTGGAGTGTTATATATTCAGAAGGTTCTGGGTCCTGGAGGGAGACATAGTGAAAACAATATAAAACTAACCCTTATTATGATCTTCTTTCATCCGAGAAGCTGTCCTCGTACCGAGGGGCTAGGGTTCAATATTAACCGGGTGCACTTTGAATCTTTGTCTCCAGAGTAGTTATTTGGTCAATTTTTCTCAATATTTACCCTCCTCATCTTGTTGGAATCCGTATAAATGGTCTTATAGTATTAGACATAATTATTTCAATGGCCTGAATTGTCAGGTTTGGGAAGGCTTGGGTTCAATACCTATCCAGGTGTACTGAGAGTGTCTTTCCTTAAATATATTCATCCCTCTCTCTAATTAACCACATTTTCTCAAATTATATTATTTCCCCAGTTACCCTATTTATATGAGTATGAGGCTAAATTGAGCGGCTAGTAAACTTGTGCAGCCACAATATTTGATAGGGAGGATGAAGGTGGAACTTAAAAGCATTGTAGCCACATTTTTATGGAAGGAAGGTAAAACAGTGTTTAGAAAACAAAACTTCAGTACACTCAGCTGATACTCAAGCCCCGAACTCCCAGTATCGGCAAACCAGACAAAATGAGACTGATATTCAGTCCGTGGTGCGGATATTACGGTACCAGATTTTAATAACTGATAGTCAATATTGGCAAAAGAACAGGCTATTAAAATAACCCAAATGGAACACGTGCCTCTTCTATGACCTTTGACGTGACCCCACTCCCAATCTATAACACGACCGCTACACCAATGACCTGAGAGGTTTTCGAACCCCGGATATTCGTTACAATGCTGCTCCATTAATCAAAGGAAACGAGAGGTAGAGAGAGAGGGAAGACAGAAGCGACTATCTTATACAACAATTACCTGTCAGCGCATAAGGGAGGTGAGGGAGGGATATTATTTTTAGAACTCGCTATTTCTTGAAATCAATATTTCTATAATCCACTTGAGCCTTGTCCCTCTACGAGAACAGAAGCAGGGGAGGAAAGCTACCTCATCCCTTACACAGCCAGTGTGTGTTCATTGCACTAAGCCACCACGCACAAACAAGTCGCGTCCTGGATCAGTAAGGCAGTTTATTTTTAAAAAAGATAAACAATTCAATCAACTTGTTGTATATCGACGCATTACTGTACATCACTTATAATACTGGAGGAACACGATTACTTTCCTCGTGACTGTAAATGAGATAAACCATAAGTATAATCTATTGCAAGTGTGACTTTATATTATTAATTGAAGCTAATTCATTTTGCGTTAGAGTGTGTAACTTATCGTACGTGAATATAGATCAATGTACACGTGTTTGAATATTACGATTATACTGCACATGACTTTATAGTATTTTACACAAGTACCAAAGCTTTACCAAATATTGTTGTTTATTACTTTCTAGAAACACTCAGGTAGATAAATTATTGTGTAAGTATAGTAATTTAAACAAGAGATTTTGATGATTGTCAACGTTTCATGACGCCCTGAACCCAAAAAAGTATTTTTTGCAATACCATCTTTCTTTCTGCTACCATGTATAAGCTGAAACAATTCTACTGATCAGCTAAAACTTAGTACATAAGATTATCCTATTATTCCTCAATGTTGTTTTTGGAACTATATATCAATCCCTGAAATTAATGATAGTTTACTGAATGACGAAAAGGGAAAAAATTCATTCGATTTTCTCAAAATAGATTCTAATCTAACGATTCTAATTGCCTTTCTTATCCACACACACTGTTTAACTAGACAAATATAATGGTGAGACTCAATTTCAAATGAAAATGACTGAGAATACTTTACATAATCTTAAATTTCCAATTTGGATCTGATCTTCACCACAATTTGAGATACAAAATAACGTGCCATTAGAAATTTGTAGTACTTTTAAAAATAAAATAAAATAATTATTTTAAATATATTTTTATAAAACCAATAGTGTCCGAGATTTGTTCAAATATGTTATTGAAATTGAGATATGCGAAATTGATTGTTTTGCTCTTTGGTGAAAAAAAGATGCAAGTTTCTTTTCTCAATAATATGGTTCTTGGTAAACCCCCTCAGGAAGGTGCATAGAATGTGCATGCTGTAGTGGGCGACAAGCTTTGCAGTGTATCCTACCTATATCATTTATTCTAATTGGTGGATTGATTCTGCCAAAAATGTATATAATTTATTTTCTGATATAGTACGAGTTTTAAGTAAATTTATCAATTTTTAGACAAAGGATTGAGAAAGTCTTGTGTTGCACCATGCAATTTATTATTCTTGCGGCACAGCTGAGCAATAAAAAAACGTTGGATGCCAAATAGCTAGCCACTCAGAGAAGACTATGTTCCCTTAAACATAAAGTTAAAAATATTCCCCTTTTATGTTTTGAAAAGGTTCATATTCTCCTCCACTAAACCGAAATTTGGGGATGATGAAACATTATTTTAAATTCTTGAAATAGGGATGAAGGTTTTTTCTATTTTAGCAGAAGATTGTCAAATTTAATCAAAGTAGCCCATAAATAAGGCAAGTTATGTTCGACAAAAATCTCGGAATAATTTGTATAACATTACAACTTAATATGAAACTGACCATTTCATGAATGAGTCTTATTTCTGCTCATTCCGTGAACTGGATACTTCGCTTGGCCATTTCACGAGCTGGGCAAAAATTGCATTAACTCTTGTTCATGTCATGAATAAGGAATTGATTGTACTAATTATTACAAACTTAATTGAAGTTCATTTAATGATATTATACTAAACTAACCCAACCTAACTTAAAACTAAACTTCCATTCTAAAACGATTAAAAGGTATCTTAACCTAAAGACCACGCTTGATATCCGCTTGTCTATTTAAAGGACTAAGAAAAACACGTTTATTTTATGTATTTGGTAAATATTGGAGCTGCCCAATTCATGAAATGGTCAGGAGGTGAAGCCAATTCATGGAATTGACAGAAATTTGTCCAATTTTTGATCTTGGCAGATTCACGAATATATATTTATATATAAAATGCATATAATTCATTATATATATATATATGTAGGCATGTATGCATATATTACTTTAATTCCTGAGAATATTTCCCAAATATCCATTTTGAACCAAACTTTTAAAGACTTTTTTTATATTTAAAATTAAAAAATCAGCTATCGGTAAACTACCCTAAAGAATTTTTTCCCAGAAAAAAATCTAGATTATTTTTAATTAAAATATCTCCCAGATATACATATTAAACGAAGTTGGTAGAGCCATTTATAAAAATTTGTGATTTTCAAAAGTCGCCCTTAAGTAATATGACTTAAACTTAATTTAATAGCGAAGTTCAAAATAAAAAAAATACCTAGGTATAGCCATACAATCATATAGCATCTAAATTCTATGTTCGAACAAAATAAATAAAACGTTGAATATATATTATATATATATATATATTATATATATATATATATATTCAACGGTTTTATTTATTTTGTCGAACATAGAATTTAGATGCTATTGATACCTAGGTATAGCCATACAATCATATAGCATCTAAATTCTATGTTCGAACAAATAAATAAAACCGTTGAATATATATATATATATATATATATATATATATATATATTCAACGGTTTTATTTATTTTGTTCGAACATAGAATTTAGATGCTATATGATTGTATGGCTATACCTAGGTATTTTTTTTTCAACGGTTTTATTTATTTTGTTCGAACATAGAATTTAGATGCTATATGATTGTATGGCTATACCTAGGTATTTATATATATATATATATATATATATCCCAGAGAAGGACATACAGGATGTAAACATCATTATTTTTGTTTCCGGGCACATAAAACATAAATATTCATCATAATATCGATGTAGAGATTTCCACTAGTACAATACGTTTATCTTTACTTTGAGAATAATTCAGCTCATTTATCAATGCAATATAAAACACATTAAATTTATGTCCAGTGTTATTGTAAAGTAACAACATCATTTATCAGCTCATACTACGTCAAATTAACAAAAATAAACATATTATTTATTTCTCTAATAAACAACCGTTTTGAAGGTTTGATTTATGAGCCATCGAACAAGTGCAAAAGCTGTTTTACTTGACTCTACCTAGATAGTAGGAACATATTAGTACTGATGGTTTTACCATTTAAATGTGTCAGAATAATTTTTATATTGTTATTTTAATAACTAAATAGTCTTAATACAAACATATTTCATTTTTATAATTAATTAATTACTTATACATTTTTTATATGTTTGAGAGCTAAAATATTATATTAGAGCTCAATTTATATTTATTATACTCCACATTTTTAAGGATTCGGGATTTAAATTAAACAGCATCATTAATCTAACTAGAAAATGAAAGAGTCGTAAATTTGACTAAATGTTTAGTAAAGAACACAATCAGCTTATCCTGGATCCTGGAAGTTATGACCACATATGACCACATATGACGACACCACCAGAAATATTCCCACTCCGACCTGAGTTCCTCCAACTTTCTTATATTTCATCTTCTTATGTTTGATTCTCTTGGAGTTTCTTTATGAAATTCGCAGACTCCCATTCCGAACTACAGAATTGTTATATTAAAATGTGACATCAATATTAAAACTCTTCAATCAACAAAGGACATAATAAAATAACACTAAGCAATTTAACACGTTTTATTGTAATGAATATGTTGTCAGATATGCACTGCAAGATAATCAATATTTAACTTTATACTTAAAACAAAGTTAATACTCGTAGTTATTTAAAAACATTTTACACACTGATTCATTATTTAGCTACGCGAATTCAGTTTGTGAGTGTATAAATGATAATATGCATAATACAAAATCTTTTATTTGAAATGTATTTTTATAAAACTAATAACTTTCAAGATATACGCAAATATATATATCTATTTTAACTTTTCGAATACTAAAGGTAAAATATTGTGACCGTAAGAAAATATATAACTGGAAATGTTGATGGAATTCGACGTCTCATGACCCCCTGAAACCTAAAAGGTGATTTTTGCAATGCTATATTTCTGTTTTTCTGTTTAACCATAAAATTAAGAGTAGATTAATCAAAAGCAAACAGAGAAAAAATCAATTTTCTCAAAACATGCTGTAAAGATTTTGATTAAAATTACTATCTAGGCGTTGATTAAGATCACAAATAAAATGTATATTTTAATTTTCCTATGAAAATGACTTAGGGTTCTTCACAGAAGCGGAAATTTACGTACTTCCGCAACTATTTGAGATACTAAATAAATTATAATTGCAAAATTGTAGTACTATTAAAAATAAAAAACCTTAAATGGAGATACATTTTTTATAAAACTAACAGTTTCTGAGATACTCGCAAATAATTAATACAATTTTGTGAACTTTGGTTGTAGATAGATACTACTTAAATTTTAACGCAATAGTTCTCCAATACCATAGAGTAATTAAATGTAAGTAAGTCTCTCAAAAGGTTTATGTTATTTTTCTTTAAACCTTTTAAGAGAAATGTTTGTACAACAATGATCTATCTCCATCATTTAAGACTCAATAGTCAATATTTAAATTTTTTATTGACCAACATTTATAAATGAGGAATTTAATAGCAATGCAATGACCCGAATATGATGAAAATTTTTACTGGAAGTAGAAATGTTAATACAAAGTTTTTACCCTTGTGAATCCAATATCGATATTATTTTATTTGTCCCAACATACAAATGAGGACATTATCTTTAAATATAAAATTATGAAATTTAAAACCGAGACTAAAAAACATGTTTTACTTTAGTATTGTGTAATTTATGCTTGGGTTTGCTAGTGTATATGATTTTGGTTCACATATATTACGAGTTTTGAGTAAATATCTCAATTATTAAACAGTAGAGCGTGAGATTCTGTGCGGAGTCCGGTACCGTTTATTTTTATTACTATTTTTAGAATATAAGCTTAACAGAGATTTAAATGTTTATTATCAGCAATAAACATAAGACACCAGTTTATTTATTGGTTAGATGTCATAAATATTAACAAAATAATCGCGCCACCATATTTTTTTTATCTCCCCATCTGTCCCCGCCTAAACATAGCCTTGAAAAGCCAAAAAGCAAAAAAGCAAAATATAGTGAGTACCTGTTTAATGCAAACTATATAAATATCCTTAAATCCTCCAGCCCTAACGTGGACTAAAGTATATTAATATAACCTGGTATGGTTTGGTGGTAATGAAAAGGTTGGCTGGCGTTGGAATCTCAGTCATATGAACTGAAGGTGTATTTTCATAAAAAGAAAGAAAAATCCACTTTCCCCAAAAATGCGGTTATGCTTCCCCTCAAACCTACTTTCTCGATTAATGTAGTTAAATACGGAGATCCTAGATGAGTTGTAAGTAGAGAGGTAAAAAAAACATGAATCACAAAAAAACATAATGTAAAATATCGATCTATTTTTATTTTCTCGCTACCTTAGAGGTAGAGAAAGTGATGTGATTGTAAAAAAAATACAACTCGAGCTTTTGATGAATGTCGAGGTTTCATCATCACTAGAATCCGAAAAAGTGGATTTTGGATTGCCGTCTCTCTGTCTCTACCTCCGAGTAGTAGAGTCTACTATTTTACCAATCAGGCTAAAACTTGGTATCTAGGATTTTCATAGGGTTGCCCCGAGGATTTTTGGAATTGGATATACAACACTAAAATTAAGAGTAGTTTTCTTAAAGGCAAAAAGAGAAATTTTTTTTTATCAAAAATTGCTCTAACGATTTTGATTAAATTTAATTTCTAGGCATTATTCAATATTACAACAAACATAAAGAATAGTGCCTACAGTCAATATTTTGTCAAGATGATTTTAAGGGTTCCGGTCTGATGTGTAGATTATAGTTTTCTATCACATTTTTGTAACTCTTTGAGAAATGAGACTAATAACCATTGCAAATATGAAGGTCTATTAATAATAAAAATCTTTTACCTGAAACATATTTTTACAAAATCATCAAATTTCAAGTTATAAGCATATATGGATTTTATTAACTTTTCGAACAAGTAAGGTAAAGTATTTTGACCGTAAAAAAATCTAGCCCTATATGTTTCATGAACCCCCGAACCCTAAAACTCTAGCCTTTGATTAAGCTTATAAATAAACTGGCTATTTTCATTTTCCTACGAAATTAAATTTAAGGGTACTTTAAAGAAGCGGAAATTTCCGTATCCTAGCAACTATTTGAGATAATAAATAACTTATAATTGAAAGATTTTATTAGTATTGAAAATAAAAAATAAATTATTTGAAATATATTTTTCTAAAACCTTTAGTTTCTGAGATGTTAGCAAATATATTAATATAATTTTGTGAGCTTTAGTTGCACAGATATAATACTTAAGTTTTAAAGCAATAATTCTACAATACCATAGAGTATGTAAAGTCTCTCGAAAAGTTGATGTAATTTTTCCCTTAATCTCTTAGGGAAAATGTTTGTACAGCATTGATCCATCTATATAATTTTAGACTCAATAGACAATATTCACCTTTTCATTGTTCTAAATTTATAAATGAAGATTTTAATAGCAATGCGATAACCATAAGATGTGTAAACTCTAATAAAATGTCAAAAATTTTAGCCGGAAGTCAATATTTTAATACGAAGTGTTAACCACTGTGGACCAAATAGCAAGCTTTTTATTGGTCCAAATATGCAAATGTGGACTTTAATTATTAAAAAATATAAGCTTAAAATTGGGAGTAAAAAATTTGTTTACGTAATTATAATATAACCCAAATTTTGCTAGAGTTTGATAGTTCATAACATTTCGTTTCACGTGTATTAAGCGTTTTTAATAAATCTCTCCAATGTTAAACGATAGAATGAGGAAGTCCGTGCGGAGTTACGTACCATTTAATTTCAGTAGCCAAAGATTTTATCTCGGAGGTGTAGTTTATATTTAAAAGGATAAAGAAGAACGAACTACTGACAGATTCAAATTGTTTGAATAATGTTTCTCATCAAAGCTACAACCAAACTATGCAGATAGTAATAATATTATAACCTCCAAACATAATTGATGTTTAAAAAATGGAGAAATGTTATGTACCTTGAGATCTTAGGTTAAAACTAAATGGAAAAAAAACTATTTATCCTCCATCTTAAATAGTTAAGGAGCCATTGAGTTAGCTAATCTTCTGTGGCCAATTGGGTAAGAATATTTTACTTTGCAAACATCTATCATTACTCTTCTAAATAATATTCAAATTATTCCTTATGTAATAATATAGCATATAGGTTAGTAGTTTAACAGATTTAAATTTAATACCCTATAATCAAATAAAAATTATTAAAATTAGTAACGGAACATTCTCCTTTAATAATGAATTATTAAACGTATAAACATCTAGTATGATTATTTATTTATGAATTATTGAAATTATTAAATTAACATAATATCTTATTTGGGAATTATTTAACTTTGTAATTTGTCTTTTAATATCGCATTTCTACTCGTTTAGGCTATACTCGTATACTAAAACTAATAGGATATGAACGAGGAAGATATAAATTAAAGTAAATGTACCGTTATTGACGTGGAAGTAGAGTGAGAAACAATTGAGTAAAAAATAGCCTTTGCACACCCAGCTGAAATTCAAAATGTGACCTTATTAACAGCAAACTAGACCAGACAAACACTTGACGGTTCAAGCTAATCAATGTGATGTACTCTACAGTTAAATATTTGTAAAATAAGAGTTATAATGTTAACTTTCTATTTCGTTTAACGGGTTTCAGTTAGCAACTTAGTCAATTCTTCCTCCACGTCATTTCACATATCGCCTCCAGGGTGCAAATATACCGTCACCATCACTTTCACTCCTTGGTTTTAGTTGACAGAACGCAGCACCACAATAAAAAATACATCATCACGAACAGAAAATGGAGCAATAAAAGTACCCCTCAATTCTTTTCGATGGCCGGTCATTTCTCTACGGCCCTCTGCATCAAAATAATGGTGACCCACAACAATCGATCTCATGAGAAGCTATAGTCAGCCATTCGAGAGATGCGACTTATACGTGAGGGGTAGATTGCCACTTTATTTCAATAACAGACGTCACGACGCTTTAAGTAGACAGCGTGTAGAGATATCTCCTGCGTGATCTTTACTCTACAAGGATTCAGTTCTTGTGGATGAGTGTTTCTGGTGGGAGTCATTCGGTGAAACCCATACTGATGGGTGAAGCTAATTATATGGTCCTACTCCATAATTGTTGGAACAAACTTATATCAGTCTTTTTTAAGGCCTACATACAGCTTACATATTGGTTTAGTCATAGGAGTCACGGTCTCTTGTTTATTGAGAGGTACAGAAATAACCAAGTCCTTAACCAGTCTTACTGGTGATAGAGAGAGGAGTGACTAGTCTTCTAGTGGTGGGACGTGTTAAGGTCCCCAATTGGAACTGTCGAGATTGAAAAAAAAAATAGTTTAGTGTTGAAGCAATTTAAGTGTTCTAATACATAATAATAATAATATTTAGCACTGCGTCTTACTATCCATTTGGGTTATACGCTTTAAATACTAATTACGCTAAAGGATTAGGAATTGGAAAGGTTGAATTAGATGAAGTGAACCCGCATTTACGTGGAGGGAGAGTGGAAAACCATTTAGGAAAAACCACCCCCAGTTCACTCGACCGAGATTCGAACCTCGATTTCCCCGTCCTCAGCAGTCGAGTTCAACACGACAAGCGCGTTAGCCAACTACGCCACCGAGGCGGGTTTCTAATACATAGTTCGGATTGAAAGGTAAAGTGTCAATCGTCATAGCTAAGAATTAAAGTTGTTATACATATACTTCTGAATAATATTAGTCGTTATTTTCACGAGATGTGTTTTACAATTACATGCATTTTATATAGAAACTTTTCAAAGTTGGTCCAATAATAATCCAGTAAGAAAAACATAAGAAAAAGGCCAAAATGTTGTTTGAAGTCACCCCATTGAAATAAAAGAAGGACTGAATTTTAATTAACCTGTATTTTAATAGAATGTTGGAATTACGTTCATAAAACATTTAAGCCAAATCAGTTAAATGTTTAATGCGTTAAAGAGTATCAGACAATGAAACACCGGGTCGTGTTTATATGTTAGTAGGATTATAGAAATAAGCATGTTTTAGACCATTAACATTTTTAACGTTATGTTTACACTCTTTACAGCCCCAATGAGAGCACACGTTTCCCCCAAATCCAGTACTTTACTCAAAGTTTCGCATCTGATGATATTATAGGAATACGTGTCCCCCGTCTTTCCCTCCCCTCTACCCCCACTGACGACGCCAGTGGGTTGAGCAATGAACTTTTAAAAAAACCACTACTACTCTTGTGAGAAAGTTGTCTAAATATCAAGCTCGTCAAGTCTAGCTTGATGATGATGGAAAGGTCGGGATTTTTAATCTAAAACGATTGTAATGAATATTTTTTCCGAAATGGTTCATCAATCATTCTATTTGCAAAAGCTTGTGCATTTCCTCTATATTTTACTTTACTCATTCCTATGACATCTGTTTAGTTAGAGGTGGAAATCTCGGATGGTTAGTAAGATGCAGTAAAACAAATGTGGCATTAGAAACGTTCCGAAAGTAGTATTTTATTGCCTGGTAATAACACTGGGAAAATTTTGACGTTTTTCACTAGATGGGCCATCTTTTTTATGTAATTTTTATACAAAATTCAAAAATTAAATTTAAAAATTCTCAATCACGCACCATTGTTAAAAAATTTGAATTTTATGTTATTTAAATATACAACATTTTATGTGATTAAAATATTTAAAAAAAGTGTTTTAATATTTGATTGCTTTGGCTGAGTATTTTCTCTTGTATGCAGTATCTTTTGTATCACTCATCAGAGTCCAACAATATTCTGCAAGAATGTTTGGATTCCAATTTCCCTGGTAGCTTGTTTCCATCGTAGCAATTATCTGGGTTAAAACTTTCTTCGTATTTATCGCAGACATCGTCAAGGCTTGGAGGAAATAAATCCAAATTAGTGTAAAGTAAGTGTATTTTTAAAGGTATGTTACACTCTAAGTGTTTAAAGCTGGCTATGAGTTCATCAACACGTTCCTTATAGTAAGAAGCTCGATGGTTCCTTAGAAAGCTTTGACCGACCATTTTAAAAACATACCATCCTCTTTTTATGCAAGATTTAGTACATACTCAAATATATTATTTTCATAACCTGTCTGATTTGTGGCCTTACAAATACGTAATTATTTATTTTGGCAACACTAATTGAGGAGAACTTTTTTTTAATGTTTAAAACCTTTCCCATTTTGGTCCATGGTCTTAGCAAAATTCTTCATCAAACCAAGCTTGATATGTAAAGGAATTAAATACATAATTTAAGGATCCACACAAAGATTTTTCTTTGCCTTTTTTTTTTTGTCTGGTTATGAAACATTGACGTGGGGGCCCCTGTGTTTGGTGTTAATGAGCCTGCTAGTCCTGCTGTTCCATTAGCAGATAAAACAGCAGTACTTCATGTTCCCTGACTTCATTCATAATAGAAGTGTTACAACTTTCAGATCACCACATATGTTCTAATTGTGCTCTTCATATTATTTATCTTCTATATAAGTATCTTCATGTTTTTATGTGATTCCTTCATGGGATGAGAACGGCCAATGGGAATAGTAGACAGAGCGATACGATTATGAAGGATTTCAGCTTTCAGACTTACTTTCGAGGAATCAATAAAAAGCCACTATTGCTCAGGATTGTGCTATATCCTAAGTATTTCACTAAACCATTTACATCTTTACAAAAGAGAAGATCACCACTATTTGAAACCAATTCTTAGAAACAACATTTTTTACGACTTTGATACACATACATTTTTGTGAATTGGTCCAACAGATTCCAACCTTGAAGACGGGAGCTTAGGAGTTCATATTATTTGGTTTTTGAGAGGCAAAGGTATCATTAAATCAATGAACTCATCTTGGGAAGTGAAGTGATGTGGTTTAAAACAGCAAGGGTGTTGGTAGTCAACATCTTTAGTTTGAACCTAAGGATTTGCATTGTGGATTTTATCCTCCTCTCCCGAAAATTTAAAATATTTAAGCGATACTGGTATTGGCAATTCATAATTTTGAGTAACGAGACACATTGCTGAGTTTACGTTTGGATATTCAAAATTCTCCTATATTTTTAAAGAAAAGACATATGATTTTGTGATACAAAAGTATAAATCCCTTACATAATCCTTATTTCTCACCATCCCAAGGTAATCACGAACGGCATAGATTTATTTGTACATTTTAGTCACATTCGAAGATTCATCGCGCTACGTGTGCAGCAGCTATGAGGCCCCTATATCTTATCTTGATCTCCTAACTTGATACAAAATATAGTCCATAAACCTTTTTTAATTAAAGGAGTTATACTTATAGCTTGTATCCAAAATATAGCCCATATGATCCTTTTAACTAAAGGAGTTAAACTTCTTCTCATAATCTTTAAGACCACCTCTACACAAACTTAGAAAAAGAGTCGGGAGCATTGTACATTTTCCTTTATCGGAATCCTAAGAAATTTTTAACACATACTAAGGGATTTAGTGTGGACATATAATATAAATATAGTAGTTGATAATTCAGAACAGACTATGACTACAAACCGAGACAATAAATCGTTAGTGAACTGCACAACACTCAAAAGCAGACTAGACTGAAGTAAACCTGTTCTGATATGTGTACAGTAGCTCTCTCAAGTTCCTACCAATGTCACTTCTGCAAATGTATATTCTGCTATTGATTTATGTCTCAATACACATCATTGATGTGTGATGACTATATCAACTATAATATATGCATGTTAGCACAATTTTATTCAACTATATGCGTAAACATGTTTTATTTCAAAATTCCTTATCTAAATGAATAATAAAAAAGAATATTAAGTGAGGAAATTGCTAAATTCTAAACGAAGCATTAAAATATTAGTATTTAAGTGCTTCAGAGCATCATAAAAATTCAAATTCATTTTAAAATAATTTATTTTTAATAAATGTGCTACATTTTGCCGTATTTTGATTAAAAAACATAGAATTAAAAAAAACACTCTCAAAAACAAAGTTGATAAAAAAAAACTACCATTTTCCCTTAAACTCCATATCAAGAGTTACAAGAAACATCATCAAGATGTGGAGAAATTGAAAATAGGTTTAAATTTGTTGACCAGTGTAATTTCTCATTCCAAAGTAGAAAAATACGAAGCGATTGTACAGACTTTGTTTTGTAGAATAGTATATTTCTTCGAACGGCTAAGTAACACTAACACTATATCAAAACACTTGACTGGACACTTTTCGATATTTATTTGTTCTAAAATCCTGAGCTATCCATCGCAATTACAAACCGATTATTGTATTAATAAGTTAATAATTGAAACATAATATCGCCTTGTCTACAAAATGCATGAATAAACTAATGCAATTCACTAATAAAGCAATTTTTAGCTAGGCACAATCATAAACTAAGATAAACGATATAATAGATATTGTTAAAGAAATATTAAAAAAAAGGAGCATCAGATTTTCACCAAAGAGCATAAATAAAGAATATTATCCATAACAGAAACGTATTGAATGGTCATGATTTTCCAAAGATCATCACGGTTCACCAAGTCTACGTCACTAAAATGTCTTTATTTTTATTATTCTGTCGCTAATTTACTCTTCAATTTTAGACTTCCTATTGCAATGCTAATGAATCTCTTTAATTTTGTAATACAACAGTTTTAGATTCTTTGGTCTGTCTATACGAGATTCATATTTTATACTATTTCGAGGTTTTTTCTATTATTTATGTCCACCACCCACCTCCCCTACCATTTTCAAATCTCAAACTTTTCAGTTTTGTACTATTGTGGAGTGATTCTTTTACAAACTTGTAAAATTTAAAATTTAATCTATGTATGAAAAATGATTTTATTATAATTTTGGAAATATTTTATGCTATTGCCTGCCACCTCACCTTTTTTACAGTTCCCTCAATCCAAATTTAAAATTTTATGATTTATTTGATTATTTTATATTGTTTGTTTACGTTTTTCTAAATTGTAATGTTCAACCACACATAAAGTAGTGCTCTTTACTATAGTATCAATTTTCAGAAGCCATTCGGCTCAAGCTTCCATTCTATATAACACCTATTGGTTTTAATATTGAGAAGTCACCCCATTCTATATATTAATTCTTCAATTTTAAATTAAAGAATCAGATTTTAATGGTTTTTAGGGTCGAATTTAAAATCCATTTAACAAATTTCAATCTTGCACCACACTGAAAAATAATATATTATTTATCAGTGGGAATTTTAAAACTCCCATTTCATTAACCCTCTTTCTAAATAGTAAATATTTAACATTTATTTTGTTATTCGAGTTATCTCTCTTCATTCCTGGAAAATTAAATTTTCTATTATATCTTAAATGATTTTTTCTTTTTATATAAGCCCCTTTACCCTCTCCACCACTATTTTATATTTTCTCATTTTCAAATCTTCACTTTCTTAAGGTTATTTGGAGTGGCCAAATTTAGATTGTAAAACCCCCTTTCCCATTTAAATAACCCCAACATAGAAATTATGAATTCTAATATAAATATGGTTATCCAGAAATGCCTTCCACCTGTAATCTAAATTAAAATTGTATATAATAGATAAAGTGCATATTTATGTCTATAGATCCCCCAACCACATTTTCTGTTTCCCAAAGGCCATTAAATATGTAACATTGTCGGTCTTTAATATTTATTTAGAGTGGTCTTGTTATATGCCTGCCAAATGTATGTTTTTTAGATTTATTTAGTTATCTAAAGTGTACATCTACCTGTATGTGAAATGTGTGTTTTATTACTCACTAAAAAGTGTATTTTTTAAATGATAGGTCCCCCATTTTTCAATTTCCATTTTGAAATTTCCCAATTTTAGATTTTTTTTATTGTGTGGCGTAATCTTGCTACATTCCTCCCAAGCAAAATTTCAATTCACAAGCCCAGAAAGTGGAGAAATACGGTGATGTGGAGTAAGTATATAATTATATATAAAGCAAAACCCACTGCTCATATAGATATTTTAGAACAAAGTTTAAACTATGGACTTTAATTCCTGGTTCCAATATCAACCATAATCTATTTCATGTACTGCAGCCATAGCTGATCTCATTTTGATTAACTTCTCATCTATCCTCAATAATCATAAATTAATAGTGTATCAGTGTATGATGACCTATAAGGTATACAGTATACCATCTACACGTAGTTTAATAGTTTTCCAAATCATTATTCTTTTATTTAAACTTGCAAACCCTTCATGATTACTAGCTTTATAGGTCTACGGTTTTCTCTGTAACCTTTTCCAGTTCTATCCTCTTTTTACCATGGTAAGTAACAGTCCATGTTTCACATCCATAGAGAGCCATACACCAAATAATTGTTTCCAATTATTTACATTAATGTTCTTTAAAATCAGAAACAACATTTTGTTCTAGTAGATATATACTTAATTATTTTTGTTATAAAAGTTTTCTAATAAAAGCTTTTACTTTAAAAATAATGTTTTTAACATAGTAATAACATATTTTTTAAATTTAATATAAATATATAGCAACATTCTAGAGTTCTTTAATTCGAAATGCTTATATTACAAATAAGATCAAATAATTAAATTCAAGCATTCCTCTACACAAAACCTTGGAGTGGCTTCATCCAGATAATAATGTTTTAGCAGATAAGTTTTACTGCTTAAAGACCAAACAGAATGTCTCCAAACTTTCGAAGTTAAAGAGAATGGAAGAGGGAAGAAGGAAGGGAGGTGTGGGTCACAAGAGACTAATTATTAATGTAAATATCATCTTCAGTGAAATTTCAAATTTGAATTAATATTTTCTTTCTCAGAAGAAAGAGATTAAGTAAACGAGTATTTTAGTTTAAATTATAGTTCAAATTTCGAGTCACAAAATGCTGGTAGTTAAAAATAAATTTATTTTTAAATAATTAGAAGTACTTTTGATTTCTAGCATCAATCATTCTCTAAGATTGTGCTAGAGTTTTTAATCATTATTAGAGGTGTGTGAAAACCCCTTTTTAAAGGCTAAGCGAAGTCTAGATCAAAGATTTAAGTTCTTTCTGTTCTCATAGAATACTATTTTTAATGTTTAAATTATAAATTACCTTCATATAATCAAAGAGAAAGGTCTAGAGAGAAAAAAGTACACTATTTTTTCTTTATTCTGACATATTATACAGATGTATATATTATGTTTACGTTATTTATGCTGTAAGAATTTTAATCCTGTTAATTTATATTTTTATTTAGCTATAATTTTTTTGTTTTTCTTAGGTGAATATTTATTTTTGTTTATTACTACTTATAATTAAGGCTAGTTAATTGCCTTCTGTCGAAGGAAGCACCCATAATGGCCGAACTATGCTTGGAGAAAAGAAGAAGCGAGGTTTTGTTTTGTTTTGAGAGCTTTGGTATTTTTTTGGTGGGTATTGTTGAAAAAAATTATGAAAGGAAGAAAAAACGTAAAACCGCTAGTGGGTTACTAGTGAAAGCAAAATTACAAGAAAATATCTCTTGAAAAAGAAGATTTAGTAGGGATACTATCACAACAATAACGTTACCAACCAAAGGATTGGTAGTAAATAATATCGCAGCAGACCACGGCTAAAACACGTGAGTGATTCTGATACTGTAACTGTCTACAAACTGAAGCCACCAACAGACTATATGATAATCTATTCGTAAATAAATTAACTCAAGAAAGTAACTTTAGTCATTGACCTGTATAATTACTTCGACATAGGCAATCACTCTATTTAATAGTTATTATTCTTACTAACCCTGACTGATCTCATTGTGTAAATAGACTGTAATTTATAGATTTAAGAAGTTCTAATTGTATAGTAAGTAAGTTTTAGTCTTATAAGTCAGCTAAATCAATAAGGGTACATTTTTGCCCATCATGACCCAGAGGTCCCGAGAGAGAGTCCCGTGCTAAATTAATTTGGAATATTAAATTTCATTTTTTTGTTTAAACTTTTTACTCTGAAACATCGTAGCAAAGAAGTTTGTCTGAGCAAACCCAAAATTCATTTAACCTTAATCTCATGTATTTTTTATTTGTTAACTACATTGGACTTGAAATTAATAAATAGATGAATGCTTTATATGATTAAATATATATCTAATTCTCCACTTTCCTATGTAAGCACCCATCCTCATTATTGTTAAAGTGGTAAAAAACTTAAAAATATAAGAATAAAGATAGAAAATTTTACAATGCCATCACTAGTCAGTGTTAATATACTGTTTTGAAGCTGTTCTAGAACTTACTATATGATTAAATTTGTCATATTTAGCGAGATATTTCAAGTATTTTCGGAATGTAGAGCATTAATTTTTTCTCTTTGGAAATATTTTGAAGATTCTAAAGTTATTGAGGGTGTCAAGGTCGATGATAAGGAGATTTGACCTCCAACCTCGATATTTTTAAAATTAGCACATCTTTAATAGTTATATAAAATCAATATTCAGCCATTTGTAGCACAATTGAAATTAATAACTAATAAATTATCATTAAGCAATAAATTTTATGATAACTAGATTTGAACATTGCATTTCATTACCGGAAGTTTATATCAGCGCACAACAAACCAACTTACATTACACAGCTTAAGGATACACAATCAGCAACTGTGATAAAATAGTCTAGGGTCATTACTCGCCTTAATTGTTGTTGATATTAGTTAGGAGGCTGGATTTGGAATCTTGGTAAGCTACAGGAATGATTATTTAATTTGTTTTTCCAATACTCTCTGCACACTAAATCAGATGCATTTAGTTTATCTCTTTAAAACATGTAATTAATAAACTCTTTGTTTAGATACACCACGTCTTACTATCCATAGGGGATATTCGAATATTTACACTAATAGAATAAGGATGAGGACTTTAAAATATATAATAAATGTATTTGCATTTTCGTGGATGGAGAAAGAAAACATCCCAATAAACCTGGCCACTATTAGAACACTTAACTCACCGTCACAAGAAAACCAGACTGACACTTTAGCCGATGCAAGTAGTTCTTTGATTGTAGGCCATTAAATTATTTTAAAATATGTAAAGCTTTCTAACCTGTTTCTCTTATTAACAAAATTTTTTTATTTCAAACTAGAAAAATAACCATATTATAAACAATGACTCAATATTCTATTATTCACTCAAACTTTGTTATATTGTCATCAAATGGACCAATCAGATTTTAACGTTACAACATAGTGATGTTATAATAGAGGTACCAATTCCAAAAATTAAAATTTAATATAATCGACAAATGGGAAATATGCATTAATAATATGTATTGTATTTACATAACCTACATTTAGGCCTATTCTCGATAGTAATCTGTAGTTTTATATTTAGCTCCTCTTCCTGTAAAATAAATTATTTGTCGTGCTGTAGGAATGCTGCACTGCATTAAAAACATCGGCAAACGTTTCAGCAAAATCGTGAACATTCTCAGCGGCTCTCATTGCCTCCTGTAATGTCGGACAAACGATGTCAGTATCCTCCTCTTGTTCAGTCTTTTCTTCATCACTATATTCTTTCTCTGAATTGTTTACTTCCGCGGGAGTTTCTAAATCGCTCAACACTTGAAATGTTTATATGTGGTAATCCACGGACACATGTGAATAAAACACAATACCAAATTCCTTCACATTGAATTGCTTAATCCATTCCGAGAGCAGCGAGTTGTCTTCCTTTTCTTCATCAGCATCGAGGAAATTATGGTGTGCGAGTTGTGCTTTATTCAAGGTTTTTTCTATCTTCTGGTGCATTACACTCTGCCAAATGTCGTTCAAGAATTGTATCGCATCTAACAAATAAATTGTTACAGGTTTCGTCGTGTCGTGTCGTGTCTTGTGGTAGTGACACTTAAGGCTTCTAATGGCAACTTGATCCATTGGTTTCAGGGCGCACGTACATGTTTTTAAAACATCTAAGACGAAAACTTTTTCCCAATAACTAAAAGTTTCCTTTTTTCAATTCCTGTCATGTTCGCAGAAACAAAACTTAAACTCTTTGTTTGGAAAACTTCCCACTAATATATTTTTCGTTTTTTAGAGTCTTATCTGGCGTTTTTTCTTTAAAAAAATATCCCGCTTCGTATCTATTAAAGATGTCTTCATCTAAATATGATCATCTAAGGCCTGACCAAGTGTTACATACTCAATCGACTGTAATGATTAGATTCACGCTTTTTTCCTCACCCCAAATCTTTGCAAAGGAATATCCAATATCGGGCTTTAAAACGATTTAGTCATCCGTTGGAACGTGTAGATTCAATACCAGACAATTTTCCTAATTCTGTAGCATTTTATTTCAAAATTGGTTATCCACAATAATATCTGATCCTCGACACTTTTTGAACCACTTTAAAAGTGCTGCGTCCCAATCACTATGTTTGCTTTTCTTATTATTTTTAAATTTTCCTTCATCATCTTCAAATGCCTTTAAAATTTTATCCTTTTTAAAAAATTATAGATATGTACCAAAAATATAATTCTCTAATTTAAACTCACGGCATACATCTGCCTTTTTTCGTCCACTTTCACTGTCTCTAGCTACGCGTACTTTCTCTTAAATAGACATAACTTTTATTTTTGTTCTACAATGTGCCATGATTAAAAAAATGTAGGCCTACGTCTACACTCCACAATGACCACCAAATCTAACGCTGAACTTATAAAGTACGCAAAAAGAGAGATGAGACTTAGTACGTGCACACACTGAAAGGTTCCAAAACACTGAAAACAGAAGTGATGTTCAGTGCAAGAGGTGAATTCGGCTACGCAGACTGGTTTGTTTAGTACAGGCGAGCTCAAAACAATAAAAAAAAACTAAGCTCTAAGCTGAACAGCTCCATCACATCGTAACAAGCACTGTTTACCTTACCGTAATATCTTTCCTATGACCATAATAGGTACAATAAAATTTAAATTGTATTTTAAAATTGCATATGCATACATTCAAATTAAACTTAAAGTAAAATATCTTAGAAGTTTTTGACGCTACAACTGAGTGGTAGTGATCCTAAAACAAGTTTTAATAACGTGAATAGATAACAGTTTGACCAGACTGCTAAAAAAAATGACGCTACAACCGAGTTGAGGGAACAGCCGAAGCCTTTTTATCTAAGTTCGACTGTATATATACATGTATATCTATTTATATAAACATTAATTGGCGTCTGTATGTTCTTCATTAACTAAAAAACCACTGCAAAGGTAGCGCTGAGATCTTGCATGGATATAGCTTGGACGTCCGGTTAGCACAGGCTACATATTTAATTTTAAAATGTGATAGAATTGATGTTTTTCAAGTATTTTGTCATAAAACATGTGATTAGTGTTGAATTATTTTATTGAATGTAAAAGTCATTTTTTTTCTGTCTTACTTGAATGCTAAATCAACAGTGATCCAATTATTAATCACAGAGTACATTAATTCAATTTGAAGTCTGAATCTGAATCTGAAATTTTGGTTCTTTTGAATTCATATTAGTAAGTAAATCATTATGTCTTGACAAATAAATCATACACACAGGTAACGTTCAACTATATTATTAATTGACTTGATTTTACATTTACATACTAGATCTCTAGACAAATAAATGAATTCTCCTACTAAAAATCAGCTTAAACTCCAGATAAGAGGAGGAAATAATAAAATCTTGTACTGTACATTACATCTCTATAGCAATGTCACTTCAAGACCAAGACACTTTGCAAAGCAACTTAAGGATTCCTGAAGGTGTGCACCTTAGGAGTATTTTTTTAATCTTACCTATAATGATATAAAATCTAAATTACAAGCTAGAATTAGTCTTAGTATGTATTAGATACTTGCTGTAATAATGTTTATAATTATTACACTCTTATGACAGTGTAATGGCTATTTGTGTGTAATCAACCTACTTTATTTCTATAAAAATACAACAGCAATTCTCCAGAAGGCCAATGGACTACTTATTGAATAGACACAAACTAAATTTCACAAATCCAATTTTCGTCTACCCTGGTAAGGTAGCAGGCTAACCTTTCATGTCCACTAAGGTGTGGCTTGTATATTAGTACCATAGTTTAATTCAGTGTTTCTCAAAGTGTGGTCCACAGTGGTCTATCAAGTGGTCCACAGTATTCCAGGAAGTTCAGAAATAATAATGAATTATAAAATGTTGATAATATATACTTAAACAATTTGATATTCAAAAGATTAAATGAAATATCCATGATATACTGTATTTATTTCTTCGGTAGTCGGAAGTCATAAATAAAAGAAAGTGTGTACCAACCTCAAGTCTCTAAATCTGAACAGTTATTCATAAAAAACAGAGTTTTAGAGATAATCAAAAACCATTGCTTACTGATTCAAGATAGTCTTATTATATTCATTTTCATTGTTTTAATACACTAATTATTAATTAATATAATTAGTCATAAAATGGTATTTCCTATAAATAATAATTATCCTGTATAACTTTCAACACTCTCCCCATTTCTCCCTGCTACTCACAGGGCTTCGGCAGTCCTCCAGCACTCATAGATTCCAGTTTCTGGCCCTCCAGTGAGTGTAGCTTCCAGTTGCTAGTCTTCCAGTGCACATAGCTTCCAGTTGCTGGTCCTCCTGTGCTCATAGCTTCCAGATGCTGGTCTTCCAGTGCACATAGCTTCCAGTTGCTGGTCTTCCAGTGCTCATAGTTTCCAGTTGCTGGTCTTCCAGTGCACATAGCTTCCAGTTGCTGGTCCTCCTGTGCTCATAGCTTCCAGTTTCTGGTCTTCCAGTGCACATAGCTTCCAGTTGCTGGTCCTCCAGTGCACGTAGCTTCCAGTTGCTGGTCTTCCAGTGTACATAGATTCCAGTTGCTGGTCTTCCAGTGCGCATATCTTCCAGTTGGTGGTGGTCCTGTGCTCATAGCTTCCAGTTGCTTGTTATCCTGTGCTCATAGCTTCCAGTTGCTGGTCCTCCTGTGATCATAGCTTCCAGTTGCTTGTCCTCCTGTGCTCATAGCTTCCAGTTGCTGGTCTTCCAGCACGCATAGCTTCTAGTTTCTGGCCCTCCAGTGAGTGTAGCTTCCAGTTTCTGGCACTCCAGTTAGTGTAGCTTCCAGTTGGTGGTCTTCCAGTGCTCACAGCTTCCAGTTGGTGGTCCTCCTGTGCTCATAGCTTCCAGTTTATGGTCCTCCTGTGCTGATAGCTTCCAGTTAGTGGCCCTCCTGTGCTCACAGCTTCCAGTTGTGGCCCTCCTGTGCTCACAGCTTCCAGTTGGTGGTCCTCCTGTGCTCATAGCTTCCAGTTGGTGGTCCTCCTGTGCTCATAGCTTCCAGTTGGTGGTCCTCCTGTGCTGATAGCTTCCAGTTAGTGGCCCTCCCGTGCTCACAGCTTCCAGTTGCTGGTCCTCCTGTGATCATAGCTTCCAGTTGCTTGTCCTCCTGTGCTCATAGCTTCCAGTTGCTGGTCTTCCAGCACGCATAGCTTCCAGTTTCTGGCCCTTCAGTGAGTGTAGCTTCCAGTTTCTGGCACTCCAGTTAGTGTAGCTTCCAGTTGGTGGTCTTCCAGTGCTCACAGCTTCCAGTTGGTGGTCCTCCTGTGCTCATAGCTTCCAGTTGGTGGTCCTCCTGTGCTGATAGCTTCCAGTTAGTGGCCCTCCCGTGCTCACAGCTTCCAGTTGGTTGCCCTCCTGTGCTCACAGCTTCCAGTTGGTGGTCCTCCTGTGCTCATAGCTTCCAGTTGGTGGTCCTCCAGAGCTCATGGCTTACAGTTGGTGGTCCTCCTGTGCTCATAGCTTCCAGTTGGTGGTCCTCCTGTGCTGATAGCTTCCAGTTAGTGGCCCTCCCGTGCTCACAGCTTCCAGTTGCTGGTCCTCCTGTGATCATAGCTTCCAGTTGCTTGTCCTCCTGTGCTCATAGCTTCCAGTTGCTGGTCTTCCAGCACGCATAGCTTCCAGTTTCTGGCCCTCCAGTGAGTGTAGCTTCCAGTTTCTGGCACTCCAGTTAGTGTAGCTTCCAGTTGGTGGTCTTCCAGTGCTCACAGCTTCCAGTTGGTGGTCCTCCTGTGCTCATAGCTTCCAGTTGAAGGTCCTCCTGTGCTGATAGCTTCCAGTTAGTGGCCCTCCCGTGCTCACAGCTTCCAGTTGGTGGCCCTTCTGTGCTCACAGCTTCCAGTTGGTGGTCCTCCAGTGCATATATCTTCCAGTTGGTGGTCCTCAAGAGCTCATGGCTTACAGTTGGTGGTCCTCCTGTACTCACAGCTTCCAGTTGGTGGTCCTCCAGTGCATATATCTTCCAGTTGGTGGTCCTCCAGAGCTCATGGCTTACAGTTGGTGGTCCTCCTGTGCTCACAGCTTCCAGTTGGTGGTCCATCAGCAAAACTTTGAACGAAACTGTTGTAATCCATCGAAGTGAGATGCAATACTTCAAGATAAATGAAGTGTAGAAACAGTACTTGCGTATCTGATAGTCTCTACCGAGTTCTTAGAAACATCTAATTTTACTTCTCTCACTGATTCATTGACTAGAATTTTAGCTGACACTCAAAATAAACAAAGACATGAGGAAGTAAAAACCACCTTACAGAGAGGGACGGCCTTAGCAGTTGCGGGTCCCTGGAATAATCCTATATTTATGTGAGATTCCTCATGGTTAAAGGCACGCAAGGCAAAACTTCTACGATGAGAGCAACAAAGCCGTGGGAAAGTGTACTATGTGAGGGTAGACAGTTAGTGTGGCGATGGCGAAGAGAAGATGCAAATGATCATCTCTATTTTATTTTTTCGATGTAATTTTTTTTTTAATCTGAAGTGTGGGGCCCCCCCTTAGCGTAGGTCCAGGGGTGGTTGCCCCGTTCACCCCTGCTTAAGGTCAGACCTGCCAACAGACAACCAACATTCTTAGCAGCTCGTTGACCGCTACTAACAATCGGTGACCTGACGGTCTAGGGGTAAGTTGTCAGACTTCTGTACTGTGGGTCCGGGGTTCAATCCTCGGTCCCAGCACCGATTTATCTGATAGACAAACCCTTACTTCACCTCTAACAAGACGTGTATTAATCGCAACTTGTGAATACATGGAATGCCAGTTCTCCACCCTAGTTCGGATCCCACGTTTAACTGTAGGTCCTACATTTCATCTCATAATCACCCTATTATTACACATTAGAGTAAGTGCGTATAACCCGAAAAGGTAGTAAGACGTAGTTCTAGTAATAATAATAATAATAATAATAATAATAATAATAATAATAATAATAATAATAAAAATAATAATAATAATAATAATAATAATAATAATAACAGTTCCCAGACATTGTCTACGTGTGGTCATTCAAGAACTGTTTTATAATTTGTTCTTTATTTGTGTGAAATGTTTTCATAAGGATTTCAACTATCCACATACTTAAACTAATGCAGTAAAAAAAGATTTATAGTAATAGTAGGTGAATTTTATTATAAGGAGAGTGAGGGACTTTTTGTTAGACCCTACCTGGGTTCACACCCCAAAGTAACCCATCAATATCAACTCTTATGATATGAAACAGCAGCGTTAGATCATGCAACACTAATGGGGTTAACATGTTATTACTGTTCTTAATACTAAACTACAGTATCCATTCAATTCAATTATAATGAATAAAAATGCACCAGTTTAAATGAAATATAAAATCTTTTATGACAGTTAGTACTTTTGATACAACGTATATTTGTCAGCTCTAAGTGGCGAGGGATAAGAAGATGGTTGTTTTCTTTGAGTTTCAACTAAAATGAGATAGCTTATAGTTATTAACAGTAACCAGCCTCTTGATGGAAAATGTATGTCCTAGTTTTTCCATTGATCTTATTGTCTCCGTGGTGACACGGGGAGAGGGGAGGGGGCATAAAGCAGAAAGGGAGAGGGACAGAGAGCGGAAAGAAAGGAGCTACATGAAAGAAAGTCAATTAACGGAGGTGTTGGTGTCTTATTTAATGAAGTTCCTAGCGGCGAATTCTTGAATTAAACATGAGACGAGATACCTGTTCATAAATCACTTTTCTTATAAACAAAGGTTTTTAAAGTATTCCACTTTTTATTCCCGTCTTCTTTTATTGCACCCATTTAATAATTATAAAATGTAAGCCATTAAGTGTTGTATTCTAATATGAATTACAGCTTTGGGTTTGTTAAAGTAGACATTAACAAAACAACGTGATTAAAATGTTAATAATTAATACATAACTGTTAAGATAAAATGCTAAAATCATAGATTAATATTAAAATCTAGTATGGATTAAGTGCCATTCCTAAATATTTTTTGAAAACATGATAAAAATGACACCTAAATATAAACTATGATTTAAAATAAAGATTCATTTATGACCCAGACACCAAGATGAACATTATATAGAATTGAGGTTCTATGTTAAAGGTTCCGGACTCGATTCTCTGGTCCATGTGTAACTTTTAAACATCAATTATTATTATTATTTTTAGCACCGCGTCTTACTACCCGTTCGGGTTATACGCACTTACGCTAATGTGTAATGGTAGGGTGATTGTGAGATGAAATAAAGGACCTACAGCTTAACGTGGAATCCGAACCACGGTGGCGGCCTGGCATTCCCCACATTCACAAGATGTCTTGTCAGAGGTGAAGGAAGGGTTTGGAAATCAGATAAATCTGTGCCGGGACCGAGGATTGAACCCCGGCCGTTAGCACAGAAGTCTGACACCTTACCCCTAGACCACCAGGTCACCCTAAACATCAATTAAAGACAGTTTAATATTTAAACATCGTTCATTTTTAAGGACAAGTTGTTGTTTTTGAGATCTGAGGTAGTATTTTTTTAAATTTATAGCCTATGTCAATATTTAAAATCCTGGTTAAGTGCAAATTTCAACCTATGATTATTGATTAATATTTGTTTTATCTAACTTTCACCCGCATCGAGGGATGTATGGTCTAAGGCGTCACTCTCATGCTGGACTAGATATTCGGCGTTGGGAAGATTGGAGCTAGGATCTCAGTTAGTTGAAGGAGAGATTTTACCTTCTACTTAAAAGTGTATCTCACGCCTGATTAACCGGGGTATTTAATACACGATCAGTTATTCTCTCGAACAAGAAACCGGGATATTTAATAGACGATCAGTTATTCTCTCTAACAATAAACCGGGATATTTAATACACGATCAGGCATATTCTCGAACAAGAAACCGGGATATTTAATTCTCGATCAAGTATATTCTTTAATAAAAGATCGGGATATATAATACACGATCAGGTATATTCTCGATCAAGAAACCAGTATATTTAATACATGTACAGGTATATTCTCGAACAAGAAACCGAGATATTTAATACATGATCAGGTATATTCTCGAACAAAAAACCAGGATATTTAATATACGATCAGGTATATTCTTGAACAATAAAACGTATAGAATTACAGATTTATATGTTTTTCACTCGACCTTAGATAAATTGGGATCAGTAATAGTATTTTCATCCAAAATTGTGTATATATTAGTAATGTTGAACTTCTTACTTTATAATATAAAAAAGTATTATAATCATGCCATTTTTGAACTAGAAATTATTATGAATTTTGGTGCTTTATATACTTCTGAATTAAATAAAGGTGTTTATAAATTTTGTCTGTACCAGACTAAATGTGTTGATGAATAAAGTTCCAACATATATATATATATATTATTATTATTTTATCATGAGAAATCTATATATTACTATTTGGTCATGAGAAATAGTGGTTTTAATTTTATCTCTAAAATTAAGGATAATTTATTAATAAAAACAATAAATTTTCAAAAATAATTCGACTACTGTTTTGAATTTGAATATTTGTTAGATGTTTTATATATAAATAAAAGAGTTTATCTAATCTTCGGAGGAGCTATAATTTAATTGTATTTTTCTGAAAACTGATTTTTTTTAAAATTATAAATGGTTAGAAATGCCTTTAACAATTTTGGTTTGAAATGGGTTTCTCTGGCATATTTTACATTATGATATTGTATAGTTGTTTTTCGGAGAAAAAATATTTAACAGGGACTACAAAGGTCAGACCCACTAACACTTTAAGAACATAAAAAACTATTTTATATATATTTTTATTTAATAACATATTTTGTAAAAAGCAATAATATGAAGGGGATCACCATCCTTTAAGCACAATGAATAAATAGATTCGTTACCTACAGTATTCCAGTCCCAAGAGGATTCATTACTCGCTCCAATCGTCACGCGACTGTACCAATGCCCGAGACTCCAATGACTAAATGGGCCAGCCCCTCTCAGATAAGCCCTGTCATATAGTGGGAGATATCTCTCAAGGTAATTCCGTTACAAGCAAAACAGAAGCTCATGGGGCCAGTCTGAGCAAGCCTGCGATTCGATAAAGATGGTTTATATTTGGTTTTAGCTTGTATGTGTCTTTATTTAATATGTATTAAAGACCCAATAAGTAATATGAGTGAAAGTGATTAATTAAAATGTATAAAGTATATCCTTGATTAAAAACGCAACTTTTTTTATTAAATTTGCAAGAAAATCTTGAAATTAAATGGCTAGGAGGACATAAGCCTAGTGTCTTTACATATATGCAGGTGGATGACAAGGAAAAAACCCAACTTTTTCTAGTGTTTGGTTTTGTAAGAAATTGTGGCTATCTGTGAGTGGAGAAAAACAGAGCTTAATTTGATTTTATTGTTTATGATTTGGTGGTGTGGAGTTGTGGACAGGGGTAGGCTGTTAGTATCTTAAACACTTTAAAATAATTTAAAAAACACGGAGAGTGTGAAATTGGTTTGGAAAATGTACATAGGTTTAAAACATTTGGAACAGTAAATACTGCATCACAGATATATTCCGCGGTTCGAGCGTAGTTTAAGTAAATTAAAAAGAATACAAACTTTCGTCAGGAACATATGTGTCAATATTGGTTAAATCCACTGGCTGTTTGTCCATTGTTTAGTATTTAAGGAAGAAATTGCTGAATTTTCAAACTTCAACAATAGAGTCATCAATATGTTTGCCAGTCAGAAGAATAGACGTGCCAAACTTTTGTACAAATAATGAAATTTGTAATCCCTTGATACGTTTAATTCCAAACCTGTATTATTACATTCTCTCTCTTTGTAGATTTGTTTAGTGACTTTGTAAATCTCGTAATTTTTAAGAATAAGAAAACCTGAATGTAATTGATTTTATATTTTAACACGTAAAAAAAAAAATACCTTTAGCTCGGCCCCACCAAAGATAAATATCCCGCTCCGCCACAGCTATTTAATGATATTTGACGTCTTATATAATATTATTTTTAAATTTTGTGCCAAACTATATTAAGCTATGTCAGAAATGAGCTATGTACAATTGAGTCTAAACGTTTATTTAAATATAATAAAATGGTTTTATTATACTCGACCCCACTTATTTGAATGAATATCCAGTAAACCTCAGTATGATTCAACGGCTGGTTTGAGCTTTATTACTTACCCAAGCTACAAATCATCTGTGGGAAATATAAACTATGTCCGCTTTTTATAATTTCATTAATATATATCAAAACATATAGAATCCTACCATAGATTTAGATTTAAACGTTACAAACCAACTTTTATATTGACGATATAGTAATATAAAATTAATCTATTTAGTAAAATGTTTTACATCAAGAATAGTAAAGCTTTATACCTTAAGCCCGGCATATTATAAAGAACCAATTTTTTTTAGTTGGAAACGAACCTTACACAAATACAACCATCTAAAATATTTGTAATAAGCTAATAAAGTTTCATATTAACACCCCAACCTATTAGATGTTGAGTAGAATTTTTACATAAAAAGTTTTACTGTACTTTAACTTTTTCAATTAAAATATTTTTCTTCGAAAGTTTATTAGAATATGTAAACTAAATAGAAGATTTTAGAAAATTCACCGATTATTAAGTAAGATGTTTATTTCAAGTCCTTACTGTCAAATTTATATAAAATAAGTAGATTACGATTTAAATTAATTTTAAGCTTCTCCTATTTACTGAACATGAAGAAATGTCCGTGACAATATAAATAAATCAATATTTTTAATAAGACTTATTTAATTCAGAGGAAAAAACTTGATATGCCATATTTTTGTAGTCTATGTTTGTATGTGTAATTTCATAGCGCTTCTAGTGATATACAAGTTTTACCCAAATTACATATTTATAAAAATATTTGTATCAGATACACAGTAATTGTAATTACGATATAAACGAAAAACTTAAGAACTCAGAGTTATCTATATAGAGATATAAATCAAAAACTTAAGAACTTTGAGTTAGCTATCTAGAAATTAAAAAAATGCCCATACTAGCACACACACACACACACACACACACACACACACATATATATATATATATATATATATATATATATATATATATATATATATATATATAGTGTCAACTTATTGAAAAAAGATTGTTACGACTTCTAATCCATTTTACTAGTTTATATGTCACCGGCAATGTGTGAAATCCAGTCTTTCTCTAAAATGCCAAGGCTTTATATATAATGTCAGAGTGGCAAAGTATGCAAAGTATGAAATAAACGAGTTTTGCTGTTGTATTTCATACTTATTTTCAAGTTATTTGTCTTTTTGAAGTCACGGAATATGTTATCAATTCTGTTATCCAATTATATGTAAGTCTTGCGCTGTTTTCTTGCAGGTTCACCTAATTCCTAGGATTTAATATGGTTAGGTAGGGTTATTTTATGATAGGGTAGTTAGGTAAGGCTAGGTTAGGTCAGGCTAGCTATTGTTTTCGGTAATTTATAGTGACTGGTTATTTTATAAATTTCCAAAGAAACGTATTAAATACAACAGAAAAACTAATTTGTTTCATACTTTACTAAAACCACTTAGGAATTATATAGAAAGCATTGGCATTTTATAGAATACCTGGATTACACACATTGCTGTTACCACACACACTATACAGGTAATGGTAACAAGTATATTTTTCACACTCAGTCATGGGAATGTATCCATATTTTTGTCAATTTAAAATAGAAAGCTATTTTAGATAGATATTATTAGTATACCCAGTTGGCATTCAAGCCCTGACCCCCCTTTGTATGGCAAGCCAAACTGGATGAGATTGACATTTTACCATGTGCCTACCGTTGGGACTCATTTCTTCAAACAATATATATTCTCCGTAAATTCACTTTT
Source organism: Timema cristinae (assembly GCA_039000515.1). Classification (NCBI taxonomy): domain Eukaryota; kingdom Metazoa; phylum Arthropoda; class Insecta; order Phasmatodea; family Timematidae; genus Timema; species Timema cristinae. The sequence continues at coordinate 26,511,990 of JBCFYV010000012.1, read as the reverse complement.
TAAATGTAGCCTACCTTATTTATTTTCTACTCCCCTGCATCCCTTAATTCATATCCATGGCTTGAACTTCTTCTTTTTTTACCGTCATTAGCTCTATTACGGTTTCTCCGGCTCATTACCTAGATAAATTTTCACGTGACAGCCCTCTCTGTGAACAGTTTGGTACACCTGCTCCACAATAATATAGGAACCAAACTTACTGCAGGAACTAATTTGGTTTTGATCAATGGTTATTTTTTGAGAGAGTTATTCAAGTTGGTTACAGCAACTACTGGTGTTTTTAAAAAATATAATATCACCTTTATTTTATTAAGGACAGTCAGTAATGAATGGATGCTGAAGGAGTATGGTTTGAAAGAAGATAAAATAGGTTAATGTGAAAGAAGTGTCTTACATTAGTTTAAGCATATTGAGAGAATTACTATCGATCTAGTTAAGAGACAAATATATGAAGGTAGAGTGTGTGTAACAAAAGGAAGTTGTAGGGCATGTAGGACCTGGTTAAATGTTGTAGATGAATGTGTGAAAAAGAGAAATATTAAGATTTTTAAGAAGAAAAAGATATGCATGACTCAGTGTATAGATGTTGTTGAAGCTAAGGAAGTATGTAAGGCTAGGGAAGTATGTATAAAGTAAGTGGGAATGGATTAAGTATAATTTTTTTCAGCTATATCCACAGTTTATTGCCTACCCCATAAGGGTAGTATGTATGTATGTATGTATGTATGTATGTATGTATGTATATATATATATATATGCATGTATGTGAATGTATGTATGTATGTATGTAAATGTATGTATTGTATGAATATTATGTAAATGTATTGTATGCAAAAGTATTGCATGTATGTAAATGTATTGTACGCAAAAGTATTGCATGTATGTAAATGTATTGTACGCAAAAGTATTGCATGTATGTAAATGTATTGTACGCAAAAGTATGCATGTATGTAAATGTATTGTATGCAAAAGTATTGCATGTATGTAAATGTATTGTACGCAAAAGTATTGCATGTATGTAAATGTATTGTATGCAAAAGTATTGCATGTATGTATTTCTATTGTATGCAAAAGCATTGCATGTATGTATTTCTATTGTATGCAAAAGTACTGCATGCATGTATTTCTATTGTATGGTATTGTATTTCTATTGTATTTCTATTGTATGGTATGCTATCCTATGCTAAGCTATGCTATGCTATGCTATGCTATGATATGGTATTGTATTGTATTTATGTAATGTGATGGTATGTATGCATGTTTTTGTAAACTAGCTGAGAATATTAACACACAAGCCCTATAACTAAAGCTATGAAACTCTAGGAAATGTAAATCTATTTTATCTCGTTTGATTAAATTCATAACTTGACAAATATGACAACTTTTTAACACGGTTTCTTAATTGTTTGATGATTTAGTTCCAATAACCTCTTCATAGGTTCGCACATTGCTTATATAGTCTGATTTGCCAGTGACGGGGAAGTTGAGATTATAATTCCAGCTGGGTGGTTTGACGGTGTTTGTTTCTTAAATGGTTTCACAATCCCCTACGTGCATTCGGATACATCCAATCCAAGCGAGTTCCTGCCCAATAAATGTGGTTAAATTCGAATAGCCCAGAAGAATGACTACAATGTAAGAAATTAGATATTACTTACACAAATATTCGCTAAATATAAATAAACTGCATTTTTTCCCCGTACTATATTTCTAGCTACCTTTACCTTCCATCTGTATGTTTACACACATGGAATAGGAATGAGGAAGTTTTACTAATATAGCGTAAGTGTAGGTTATTAGCATTTACCTGGAGTGTGAAAGTGGTAAAAAATTCGCATAAGTCAGCCTATGATATAATCCCATTATTCCGTAAACAACAAATCCAACCATACGATATAAATTACCTTATCTGCGTGACCACCAGTGCAGGTAATAAGCTGTATAATTAATTTCATAATGGCAATAGAATATACGCGAACATAGTCAGGATATCCTCACAACCAGGATTATACATTAATCATTCTTAAAGGGCCTGAGTGTCTAAATGGTAAGAGCATTGCCGATCTAAGCCGACCTATCTAACATCAACATAAACATTTATGTCATTGAGTTGAAGCCATAACTATTTCTAGGTAGTTAACATATTTGATATCAAATTACTTTTTTTTACGGTTTAAAATTTCATGCAATTGATTTGTAAATCCATAACCTTAGATCACTTTTATAGAGACATTTTTATTGTTTTACCAAAATGATGATGTCCATTCAACGCCCACCACAAACCCAGAACAGCTTAAATCAGGCAGAGCATTGAATGTGACCATCCTGGAAGATGGCCAAATATTTAGGAAGTGAGAGAAATAAGTTTTTATGAGTGGAAGAAAATTATTTCACAAGTAATGTTCATGTATTTACTGGATTGAAAAACATCTTTATAATTTTAAATTGGCACCGGTTTCTAGAAGATAGTATTTTGGAAAATTCTTGTTTTGGATTTTTTTAAGTATGATATAGATATAAAAAAAATATATATAAAAAATAAGTCACATGTTCATAATCATACAGTTTATCTAGTTTTACAAGGAACATTCGTTAATTCTTCCACGCTGGTATGACATTATGACGGGAGAAATAATGAGATTTCACCACAGCCTCTCATTTTTCTCTGTATGTGACATCTCCCACGTCATGAAACTTGTCATGTGTGTGTTCATTAAACGTACAAAAGAAGAATAACTCATTATTTAAAACATTATAAATCGCAAACTAATAGTATAATATGGTCTGCCCCTTAACGTGAATAAGTGTGTAAAAATGACTTTCTTGAAGAAAGAGAATTGTATTATATTTGAATATATTTTATCTGACTACTATTTAGATAAACTCAGGACTCTAGCTGACTTTCTCCACACACATAGATATAATTGTTACAAAATCACTAATAATGTTAGGGTTTTTTAGAAGTAACGCAAAATACTTTACTGACCCTAGAACAAAACAGTTCCTCTATTATTAACTAAGACGAGGCAACTTAGAAATTGGCTACGTTATTTGATCTCCACACTAAAAAAAGTACTACCAGTTGTTTGATAAGTACAAAACAAGTTTGTTAAGTTATTTCCCTATAACAATCAAATTACTTTGCCTCTGAATCAACTAGAAACCTGTTGAACATACATTTATATGAATTTATGCACATACTTATAAATTGACAAATTGTCTGTGTTGACTTATTAGAGCGTAATAAACTCTTACTGCCCTTGAAACTGACGATAAATACTTATACAGTCTTCTGTGATTGCTCTAAAATAGATAAATAAATATATAATTAATTGAAGCTTTTCCTAGGTTTCAGTGTGTACAAGATGTTGTTTGATCAAAAATTTGAATAGTAAAAAAATATCAGCTATAGTTTAATTGATATTAAATCACAATTAAAAACTATTCTAGAGGCCGACTATACAAAAAAAACTCCATGGTGTGAGCCTGCAATCGAGCTTAACCGACTGAGCGGACACCATCATTAGGCTACGAGAAACCAAAACACATTACTTGAGCTAGGATTTTAATTCTCTCAAAATTTCTAGAAAATACTTTATAAAAAAGGCATTAATGACCAAAATAACTAAAAATATGCCTTTAACACTAAATTAATTTCAATAAAATTTACATATTTATTTTATTTACTTCCAAAATGAATTAAGAAAATAATAGGTAAATGAAACTAAACAAAAATAATCCAAAAAATATAATTTAGTCATTGGATTGTTTCTGTGTCAACAAAAAATCTTTATTTTACTAACCAATTTTACTAAATATATCTATACAACCAAAACAAATAATAACCAAGGAAAAACCACTTAGTTTTTTTAGAGTTTATGCGGCAAACAAAATATGTATTTCTCAAAATCATCTCCTATAAGAGAGAGAAAAAAATTTATAAGTTCAATTTAACTTTTTACAGTTTCTGTGCCAGGCTGAAAGTCTATAAAAATACGTCGTGTAAAAAACACGCAAGGGTGGAAGTAATCTTCACACCATGGTGGCACCACCTATAGTTAATATGCGTGTACAGATATTCTAGACACGAGCACTCCTCCTAAGTCACCTTTTTTCCTCAGTCTTGCTTCTGTATTTCAGAGAAAATTATACAAAAATGTAATTTATATTGAAAATTCCAAAATATGCTAAATAATGACTAAAAAACCCTTAAAGTTATTGAAATACCTCTAAATATGCGATATTGCGTAAAAGCATAGAAATATGATAGAATATTGCCTAACAAAACTTAGTTTCTTATGAAACACATTTGTATACAATTGCACAACATTCTAGGTTTGCCAAAAAAACAAAATACAAAATTATAACAATTTTATACATTAAAAATACTGAAGTTTATGAGCACCCTGACTTTTCAGTACTCTCGACGCGAGAAAGGGACGAAAAAATGTGCAATCCTTTTTACTTTTCAACCATCAGAAGGGGTGACGAGATTATCTGAGATACAATAACAAATCGTTAATAATGACTCAAAATAGCATACACTTAAAATATGTACGCTGAAAAGTGAAAACTGCATTCATTCCAAAATGATGACAAGAAAACATCAATGTCAGAAGGAGAATCTGTGTAAGACTTACTAATGGAACCTCATCGTGGTGTAAAAAATAAGTAAAAACAATATGTATCAATATGTATCGTTACAATAATCATGAAAAAAAGTCAGCTCAAAATGGAGCGTTCTTGGAATTTCTAGTATTCTGCTTCAATTTGCAAAGTTGTAGCTTACTAGACATTTAAATTACAAAAGATTGTTTTATGGAATATTTATTAGAATTTATGTCCTCTGTAAGATTGATAATGCTTAGTTTTATCCTAGGATCCACTGGGAAGGATATATTGGGGAAAAACTGTGTTGGCTGCCATAATGCACAAACATCGAAAATTTGGAATTTTAATTAGGAACCCTTAACTATCAAACATGTTCCAAAATCAAAACTATCTTACCTTTTACAGAGTAAAGATCTTTTTTCGTCCCTTACTACTAGTAAATAGGTAGTCACGTGGAATAAACGTAAATCTCGTCCAGTCTCGTCCGGCCTGGGGATAAAGATATCCGTGCTTGAATCCCTATTGAGTGTTCTTTCATTCATGGTTTCCACCTCTTTTCTACCTTTTAATATCAAGAGAAAGTATTGTGATCGTGAACATTATATTTTGAAATAATAATTTAACTTTACGTTTTTTTGTGAATATGAACCCAAAAAAGTGGGTTTTATAATTTTGTTTGTCTGTCAGTTTTTATCCACGGATTCAGAACTTTTTGGATTGTGTTCAAGCTTTACTTTTGGATTTTTTCGTGCTCTTACACATTTTCTCTACTCTATCGCTTCAATTAAGAATAGTTTACATTTGGATATATTTTTTTAATTCCCATTTTTTTGGAAATGGCTCGAGTGATTATGTTTAAAATGCAGATCTAAGATTTTTTTTATATAAATTATAGCACTGTTTGATTGTGTTTGGGGTAAGCATCATTTATGGGTAGTTTACTGAAGATAATTTTTTCCAAAAAATGTAAATATTTTATTATTTATTTTTAGGCATTTAATTGTATCTATATAGGTTGATTGTATTATAATATTCCCACCCCAATACATCTCGTTGAACCGAAACTAGTTGGTTAATCTTGATTATATATAAAACAAACAACTTTTGAGAATTTATTTTAATCTTGTGGGTATTTTAAGAACTATTTGACATAGCGTGGTCATAATGAAGGCAAAAGTTTGTTATATTCGTATTAAGACTACCTGCGCTTTATTTTATTAATGGTTCACAAAGTAGTGTAATTAAAACCTGGGGAAATAACGTATAATAAAATTAAATATAGTAAACTTAAAATAAAGCTAAAATATTATTAATAATTATTTATCTTCTAAAGACCTTCAATATTATCGCATAGCTCTTCGACTAGTTTGGTTTTCCATTAAACACTCCTAAACCTGTTTACGGTGGGAATTTATATCATGAAGAAGTTAGAGTGGAAGTGTATGAGGAAACTATTAAAACAGAAGATGATATTGTTACAGTTAAAAAAGAGTAGGAAAGACTGTATGATGTAAAATCCTTTTTTGTTTTTGTTTGAAGCGATACTCTTTAAGCTCCAAGAGAGCGTACATTTGGTGAACGAGAGAAAAGACACGGTATTGCGATGATGTGCTTGTAAACCTCAATTCTAAAGTATGATAGGAGCTTGCGATATTAAAATATACTAAATAAAAAATGTAATACATTTTTAAGTAAACTCTCTGTGGATAGCGTCCGTCAACTTTAAGCACAAATAAATAAAGTTTTAAAAATAAATGCCTACCTTAAGATATTTAAAATTTTCCATTAATAAAGAAAACATAAATATGTTCCAAAATCTCAAGTGTTTTTTATGTTATGTTTGTTAACTTTCATTTAAGTACTATATTATCAAAATCACTAACATTTTTTTTCTAGCTTCTATAGGTAAGGTAAATTCAATCAATCGTTAATACCGTTTTATTAACATCAAATGTAAGTAAAGTTTAACAAAAATATTCAGAATGTAAACTTATGTAAGAAAAACTGAGTTACAATGGTTAATAAAGTTTTATTAAATTAACTTATATTATAAAGTAAAATTTGTTAAAATGTTTTGAACTTTTCCTAGACTCTATGAAATTATCAATTAAGTGTTTCTACCTTAAAATGATATAAAACCATAATTTTGTTGGGTGCTAGTAATCAAAGTGCTATTGTGCCTTTAAGTGCCAGTAACTATAGTATAATATTAATTCATAATTTTGTAATAAACTCTAATAATTTTAATAAAGGACTTTATTTGGCTAAAAAAAATCTGTTCACATTAAATGTAAAAAGATAACGGGTAAAATGGTTACTTTCAATTTTACGAGCGTTGAAAGATTAATTATTAGTGAAGTATCGTTATTTTTAAGGAAATGCAATGATAAATTTGATATTAATCATATACCAAAAAGTGACGTTCGTTATGTTGTTTTCCTCACTTTTATACACTCATGTTTGTGTAATTGTATTTTTTTAACTGGAGGAACCTTTACGTCTATTCTTTGGACCAGTTCATAATTAATCTGAAATTACGAGGTTTTGAAAATTTTATAATAATATCTGGTTTGTATTACTAATAATATAATTTTCTTACGGAATATTGTTGAAAGATTAGGTTAACACGTTCAATACAAGCCGTGAATATGGAAATAGTTTTAAAATTTGATTTTTCATTAACCAAAACTATTTTCTCAATAAAAGTTATCGGATAAAATGTTCATAAAAATAAGAGTTTAGTAACAATTTATATATTTTAAATAGCTTACAATTATTTTGTTAGCTGTGCATTTCAAATAAATATAGATTAAATCAGAATCAAATCAAATTATGCATGTCAAAATTTAGCGCAGGTTACCTTTAAGCTGCGGAGAGTAGGCCTATGTATTAAAGGAAAAGGCGTGGTTCTAAAATTCCACCAAAAAAACATGTATACTCGTATTGAATAGTGCCTAAAATAAACGTTACTCTCGGATTTTTATCTAACGAAGACTGATTTATAATGCTATTGAATAGATTCACGGCAGCATTAAACACACCTTACAGAGTGATTAAATATAGTTATTTTCTGTTCTTACATTGGTAGTTAGGAAACTGAGTAAACTGCAGCCACGAATTAAGTATGAGTAATTAGAAAGCTATAATAAAGATAAATGGTTTCCCCACTACATGAAAATTAAATGATTCTTTTTTTTTACTTCTTTGAGACAGTAATTACAAAAATTAATCAATTATTATGCATAATAAACTGTCATCTAAATTAACTAGTTCAGACTTAAGACAACTTCTAGGCCTGTTTTCAATTCAATATGATCCTCACTTGAAGTCACATGGTCTAAGGAGTCAGGCCCTCAATAAAGTTGATTTCTGACACTAAGAAGTCAGGGTTCGGATCTCAGGTGATTGCATTAAGAGTGTTTAAATATAAAAAAAGATGGTAGCCTTAATTTCGCTATTTAAATTACGTAATACTATAATTATTATCATTATTATTATTATATAGGTCTTACTACTGTTGACCAGCACCATGATAAAGGAAATTGAATTTGAAATAACCCGAAGTGTTTGTAATATGCAATTCTAAGAACAAGTCTTAATGTCACTATCAAATTCTATTATTATTATACAAATACATACATACAAAGATGGACTCATGATCATTGTCTAATAATAAATGGAAAGAAAACTAAAGTTATACATATCTGTTCTCCTAAAATGCACCATGCAAGAGTCAATATTACGCATCACAGCTATAATTGTTTGAATAGCTGGACAAAAACTTGTGACTGTATCGAAGAACTGGACGCAACAGACAGTCATAATTACCTTTGACTAATAATTGACAAACATCATAAATGGGACAGGCACATACTAAAGCTTGAAAACAAACTAAAAGAATTGACATATGTTTTTTTACAATCTTATAATGTACTTGGTTATCAAAAAGATAGTAATAATATATAAATAATTAGTTCAATCAATAATATCTTATGGCATATCCATCTGGGGAGGAACGACAGAATTTTACACAATCAAAATTTCACATTTGCAAGAAAAAATCCTGAAAATTGTATTTGATACCAAGAAAGCTAATAAACAGACTTACTGTGCATTCAACATAAAATTCTACTTTTTAAGCAATTAAGAATATGAGTACAGCCTCTTTATAGGATATTACCATTCCGATAAATACGAGCCTATAAATCCATTCCCTGAACACCCATTCAATGTCTAACAAATAAGTGTATACAATCGGCAAATGCTCTAATTATTATGGTTAACAGGAACTTAGATGTACAATCCCAAATTATTTAGTCTACTACTATCAACATTACGAGATATCCTAAAATAGTTAGGATAGTTAAAAGTATTATTATTAAAATTTGGATACTTCAAGGCATGAATCAAACAGCTATATAAATATTTTTTAGAGGAAATATTATGGTATATGTAACGCTTTTTGTTTTTTAATGATTTTACTATTTGTAAAAAGATAACCGCAAGCCGAACTGGTGGTAAGATGCAATGCTAAGAAGATCCTTAATTTCGCTATTAATTAAATATTATTATTACTATTATCATCATCATCATCATCGTCATCATTATAATAACCCGAAAAGGTAGTAAGATGCATTGCTAAGAACAATTAACTAACTTAATAATTTAAAAACGTTCAATATGACATACATATTTTGATCGGGATACAAAAGATTAGAAGGAAAACCAACATTTTAATGTGGCAAACTTGTCGTTTAGGACAATTTTCTCAAATGTCAAGGAGACAATATCTCGCCCTGGAGCGTAAAAAATATGTTTCTCTTTAGTTGTTCTCCTACGTGATGTGGATAAAGTTTAGTAAGTGTCTAGGACTTTGTTAGTTTTGAGAGGGGGTCCAATTCTCACCGGATCGTCACTAGAATTCAATTGATGCAGACTGCTGAGGGCTACAAGACCGAAGTTGTGTCCCAGTGGATGGTAGAGGATGAACTTGTTATTCTGGCGGGAGTTGCAAATCCTTTCTTACAAACGAGGGGTATACGGAAGTTGGGAGTTTCGAATAATCCCAACGCAATACCGGACTATCCTTGGAACTGATTACATTTTCACATTAGGTCAACTACACACTACGACAGTTTTATAAATACAAACCCAAAATATAATAGTGAAATGTAGTGTGGTGAAATTAAAAAAACTGTTTTATAAACTTGTCCATGATAAGATATTGATTAAGAACTTATTAGAATTCTTGAAATTAGATATCCGCTTTAATGTATTGGGTGATAAAACGTATGATATCATGTTTATTGCTCACTCTTAGTTTTATTTTAACTTTACCAAGACAAATAAATATATTCAAGGACGTATTCACAATGATTATTAAAACCTATTTTCTTATTTAGATAAATTATTCTTAAATCATTATACATGTATATATAATATTAGTATATACACTAAAGACTGTTTAAACAGGTTGATACATTCTGTCTTTTGATTTAATATGTCGACAAAGTAGTCTAATTCATTAATATTTTAAATCTCTGTCTGCACGCTATTTAGTACTATATACTAGTTTTTGTGCAGCCACGTTTTTATCATACTACTCTTTATTTCTAGACGCATATAGGGTATAGTTAAGGCTATAGGATATGTATACACGTTCATGCAGGAAGATAAAGGGAAACTGTTTAGGAAAAAACTACTTCAGTACAGCTGATTTGTATCCAAACACAGAAAGCCAATACTTGTAATCAGCAGTCTAAGTCATTGTGAGAATGACGCCTTAGAGCCTTAGACCATTTGATTACCGATGTAGCCCTTAATCATCTTAATTTTCTAGAAAAATATTTAATAAGCTTTTAATTTTATTTTATATACAAGAATGCTCATGATATCCAGTGTGATATATTTGATATAGGATTCCCAACTATCACTTGATACAAAATCGCTTATAGCAATCAAGCTTAATTGCACGAAAATTCATCCAATCCCAGCACTGTAAGAACTAATTGAATATTGTCCATTATTTGACCCACGTTCAGGGTTCACTTGAATGTTAAGTCAGCCTCCGCAATTTTTTTAATGTAACGAATATTATCTAACATAAATAATATCACTCTAGCCCAGACTGAACGACTATCTTGTCTAGTCTGGTTTGTTAGTGATGAGGAAATCAAGGTTTAAGTCCCGGCTTGGTTTACTGAGAGTGCTATTTCCTATAGGGCCTCCCACTTTCACTCTACGAAAATTTGGATACATAAATATTCTAAACTCTCTTTCATTCCTACCCTATTAGTATGATGGATAGTTATGAAAAAAGATATAAATTCAATAAAAATAAACCTTATGAAATTAACTTTTTATGTTTTTTTGGCTTAGCCTTTAGTTGTTATTGTTATTTTCAGTTAATATTTTTTGTCTGCTTTGTTAACTCAGGCTACTCAGGTGTCGTGGATGATTGGGTAGGGAGAGTAAGGGGAATAGGGTTGAATATGTGTGGCTGTAGTGGAGGTGTGTGTGTGTGTCTGAGGATTTGGTAGAGATCTTAACTACTATTGGGGGGAGGGGGGAGGTGTTGGGTTAGTTATAGAGGATGGGAAGGAGAGGGGAGTAGTAGTGTTTGATTTGAACAAGGGAAGTGAGGAGGAGGGGTGAGCAGCCCGAATAGTTTCGTGGGTGCTAGGGTGTTGGGGGGAGAATAAGGTGAAGGGAGAGAAACCCCTGCATTTCTTGGGTACTAGGGTGTTGGGGAGAAAGAGGAGAAAGGAAAACAGTCCAAATATTTCATGGGGGCTGGATCTGTTAGAGTGAGAGAGAAGACATAACAAAAGTGAAAATTATACACTTTTTCAAAGTTAAAGAGTGATCATTGTGATTATTTAAGTTTAACGTTTCAAATTGACAAACATAAGCTGATGCTTGCAGTTGTTGGGACCTCCTCCCACTCACAAATTATCCCGCTCTCCTACACTATCCAATCTTTTATACTCTCAAGCGAGCACAGATGTGCGGGGTAGTAGTGGATAGATGGGGGAAGCCATCCTGCGAGGAGATACCTGGATGCTTTATTCAATCAGGAAAATACATGCGATACACAGTCAACATCAATACAATCAGAGACTTATTTCAAATGATGAGGCGTCTCACGTTCGCTTCCCTCTGCCACATCTGACCCTCCACCACCTCCTCTTGGTGGTGGCATATTGTAGATCGGAGCTGTGGCTGTAGGTGGAATAAACCCCGTTGAGTAGATGGCTGCTCCAGCGTCTCCTCTGAATGCAGCAATAGCAATGGTCCATCCCTTGGTCAGGAAGATGTACACCGTGCTTAGCTGGTGTAGGAGCACATGTTGATTTGAGACTGATAAGTCCAGATATCTCGAGGCCATGGCGAACAAGAAGTTCACCTGATGTCTGTCCCTTCCTAAAGGGAGCTCCGCTGCCTTGGCCTTGAGGGCTAAGACCATCCACAGGGTGGCAGCTTCCCCGGCCTCTAGGCTTGGTGTATCTGACGGAATCAGTGACGCCTAGGCTTTTTTGATAGGAATAATAGGCGCTGCCAACCTGGGTGCTGCTGCTTTGCCTCCTGGTGGAGGGGCTGCCACTTGTTGTTCTCGCGGGAGGATCCAGTCTATTCTCTCTTCTAATTGCCGGAAGTGTTCCTGATTGGAATACACCATCTGCAAGAGTTCTTGAAGGACCATGTGGATCTGTCGAATGTCATCTCTTGGCATGGTTGTGGCCATTGAATCGATGTCCTCTAGAAACTGAACGACTTTACATGGGCTGGTTACCGAGCTGAAGGATCTAGTCCGGGAAGGTGTGACAGCCGATTCTCCTTGGGCGACTAAGGACGATGACTGTGGCGCAGTTCTTGAAGTAGTTGGGCTTGAAACTGTGCCTTGTTGACTGCTGGCCGCTCTTGGGCTTGATTCATCAGTCGATGGACTTCCGGGTGCAGAGACGGTTTTCCCGGAGCGCAGGTCCGCGGTGGCGGCTGATATTTCAGATTCTATGTCAATGAGATCCTCAGCATCAACGTGTTCGTTGATATTATTCTTGAGAAAGGCCAATATTCCACTGATGTATTCTTGATGTTTCTCACGTTTTACAGCTAGCAGTTCCCAACATTTAGAGCTTTGTGACATAATATTGTTGGGATCTCTTCCCATGTCTGACATAAGCAATTTTTTTTTCCTTTGTTTCACATCGGTGTTTTCCCTCATTCGTTTCTTAACTCCAAGTTGACTTATTCTAAGCTATGTATAAATATCCTCACATGCTAAATTACCAGTCTAATAAACAAAGTTAATTTTATAGGCAGTGTCACTCTTGTAATAAAGAGTTTTATAAGTTTTTGGGAGCGTCTTTGAGTCATGGGGCCTTGCGGCGCTCTATTTTCAAATAATACTTTCTTATGGATAATTGTTTAATCTCCCTTCGAAATATTTGTTGAACGAACTAAGAATGTAAATACAATTGTATTTACCCTCCCCACACCATTTTGGCAACACTAGTTTCCAGTTTTAAAATAATGGGCTTCTTATGAAAATCAGACTTTACGTCAATAATGGCGTCTGTTGTTCGTTATAGAGAGTGGAGTGAAGTTATCTATTCCGAATGTATTTAAATCGTATTTCTTTCAGTCTGCTTGAGTAAATAGGTTACTCTTCAATCCTAAACACCATGAGATCATCCTTTGAATAAAATACAGCATATTCAGTCAACATTAAGTGTCTCGTTTTGCACTAAATATAACACGTTTGAAAAATTTTATCACGTCAGCTAGGACTCTTTAAATCTCATATTTCACTTTTAATAATATCTATTTTAATTGTATTAAGAAAAAATATATAAAACTATTAATATAAGGAACACATTAAATGCCACATACAATTTAAACTTGATAGATATAAAAACTTTTATTCATCTAATATAAATAATATAATTTGTAGAATGCAAAATGATTTTATTTAAACTAAAAAGTCAAAAATTATTTAATCTAGAAATATCAAATCAATTACAAAATAGTTTTGTATTTTTCATAAATATTGTTTGTATTTGGTTAATACACTACAATATTGTAATTGACTTGATATTTATAAATGTAATAATTTTTGAATTTTTAGTTTAATAAAATCATTTTACACTCCATTAATTAATTTATCTATGTTAGCTGACTAAAAGGTGTTTGGTTTTACCTATCAATTTTTAACTGTATGTGACATTTAAGAGGATTTCTTATTGGTTATTAATAATTTTATATTTCACTTGTTGAAATGGTGTAAATCAATAATTTGACATATTTATTTAAATAGTATTGTTCTGAAACAAAAATATATCGTTCATTTAGAATATAACTAATAATAATAATATTTAGATTTTGTTTATGTGGAAAATTTGCAAAAATAATTGTTGATTTGCTTTAGAAATAAGTTAATTCATGTTTACAAATCCATAAAATTATTCACTTCAACCACCAGGTTCTGAAGTCAATAGGTGAGTGTGAGTGAGAATTGTAATCACTAGTATTGCTTTATTGGAACGTATTTAATAATGTTTCTGGTTTTAACGTCCTTGGGATGAATTAAACTCAGTTATGAACGTTAATCCTCAAAGTATATCTAGTGTATTGGTTTCATTTCAGTACTTTTAAAACTAATCGGAAAACAAATTAAAAGGGAATTATTTGAAAAAATTTCCATCCTACACCTCTAATCTTATAACTTTCAAAATTAGTCGATCTCGCTGGAACACCCTCCGCTATTCCTATAGATAAGGCCCCCTGAAACTACAGGATAGGGAGGACGTAACGTACATATTATAAATGATAACAGATAGAATAGCATAGTTTTCAATAAAGTGTATTTTAATTTGTTCAACGCAGAAAATAGACAAAGGGAACATTTGGCCTTAATTCAAAAACAACTTTCTAATAGTTACTACTGTAAAAGAAAACATTGCATCATATAATGTGTCGTCTTTCAGGTGTCTAATAGGCTTACTACCCAAACAAATCTCTATTTACATTACCTAAAAACATGACTTATGGTCCTTCAAATATAGTTGTCCACCAACGGGTACAAACATAAATAAGCCTATTAATATTCAACAATAAATGTATAGGCTTCTACTGTATAATAATACAGTACGATATCTCGTCCTTCTAATTACTTCCATTCAAGGTTTGCATTAGTTACAAGGATAATACATGGATATAATCCATGACTTAGAGAATCAACCGCAAAAGTTGCGTAACCACAAAATATTTTCTTTACTTTTAAAAATGTAATGTCTAATGGATACAACACTAAACGAAATAACTAACAATGACATTCTTGACGTTTCTATACTATCATCCCTATGCCTCTAAACAATAGTGTGAAATATGAATAATATAACTCCTCCATAACTCCGCTTGAGTTATGACTATATTAACTATAAGACAAAACCGGTATATCTCCCAAGGCGTTATCATAAGGACTGTACTACGTTTACATTAATAAACATCAAATGAAATATCTCGATCAGTTGACTCAGAGATTAAACTATTAACATTACAGGTCTATCCTCCATGACCCCAAAACAAAGTTAGCAATACAAAATAATATAAATAATGCCAGACGCGATTTCCCCATGGCGTCGACTCAATGTTATAACTATTTATTCCATAAGTCCCTCTTCCCTGACTTCAATAAATAGTTAATTTAATAAAATAAATTTATATCAAACGTAATCTTTTCCTAGGTCTTTCCTCCATGACCCCAACACAGTCCGCTCTATCGAATTTCTCCTTCGATGAAGCTCAATTCAATAATGCTATATTTAATACAATTTACATTCTCCTATATATTGAGTCTATAAAACAAGAAAAAGGGGGGGGGGGGGCTCACACTAGCCAGCCAGCCACGCAGAACAAGGCATTACGTCATCATGCCGTAATTCCACACATCTTCCTGGTCGCTGATTGGATGTCTATCGTCGTAATGCAGTTGTTTACGATCCTCCGACTGCTGTTGAAAACATTCGATGTCAGGTGAGGGTGGCCGTATCCCCCTCCAGGGGGTAATACAGGGCGTGTTGATTTCGTGACTGGACTTTTGGAAAACATCGCCCAGTGTTAATAATATTCTCGGGCCGGGTTGATCATCTAATACGGAGTTTTCTAGTCGTAGTCACCCCGCGCTTCCACATTGGTGTTTTTGGACTGGTAACAATCTAGTGAGGCCAGCTTGGAGATCCGAAGGTACGTGAAGAACAGTTTATTAAGTAGACCGTTGATATTGAATATTTAGAAAAGCTGATTTGATGTATGATTGTTGGGGCTACATTGGGCTACAATAGTGAAATATACTAATGTAGGATACGTCGAGGTATTATTTTATGAGTGGATAGTATGCGTCAAGAGATTGTACTTTGAATATTAGGTTGGGTGGGTAGTAATTGTACAATACGAAGTTTGTATTGTTACATCGCGACAGCGACATTGCACGTGGCATTGAGTTTATTTATATAAAAGTGGAATAAGAACATTTTAACTGTCAGATAAAGTTATTTAGTCAGTATTCTGGAAATAATTAAGCTCTGAACATCTTATATATTACAGTACAGATCAAATAAGATAAAAAGCCTAATAATTTTCCAAACCACCTTCATATTTAATAGAAATTTGTGTGTAGATTAAATATTTAAAACTATAGTTACAGCTCCATATTTATTTGCACACTAATATTGTGTCTTCCATATCAATGTTGACTTTTTAATTTAATTGATTACGTAGTGGAAACATACAAAACTAATTCAGCTTAGCTTGGTTTTATATTCGCATTGGGGGACCGCGTATTATACTTGAGGCTCGTCTTGTCTGGTTTGCTGGTGACAGTGATGCTCTCTACTCAAACTTGGGTGCACTTCTTCTAAATTATACTTTCCTCATCCTTACTCGAGTGTCGTAATCAAAATTTGGATAGCCCGGATGGGTAGTAGAAAGACACGGGGAAAAAGGATAAGATTTTTTTTTAGCTTCCTTAATTTATTAAATAAGGTGTTAACGTTGTGTATTATATTATTAAAAATATATATTTGGATCATTGAACACAAATTTACATTTCTAAAATAATTAGATTTAGTATATTTTATTTTATAAAAAATAAATTTACATTATTTGAGTCTACTCACGTATATACTTAAGTCAAATTATAATATAACTTAATGTTTTAATATATATCAATTAATTGATTTATACATCAGTAACCGTATCTTATTGCAAGGGTTACATTAAATAAATGATATATTAATTTTTAACATCAAAATTGGACTCGCAATCAAAATGAATTACTACATAACTGCCCATGATACGTTCCAGCGAGTGAAAGTGATTTTATCTGTCTCAATGCGGGGAGAATCGACATAATTTACATGTACATGGTCAATATATGTGCATGTAGGGTACGCATGCTATATGCTATCAGTGAGCCTGTGCACAATTTGCTATTCACTCCCAATTACATCTGTTGAGACACAAACTAGTGACTTACTACTAAACTTATGTGTAATTTGTTAGTTTATACACTGTTCTAGAAAAAGATGTCCTTTATTATATAATTAAATATCATTATAATTATTTGATCAATTTTACGTAATTTTTGCAGTAAATGGTGTTGCAACACCGCAAGCTTTCTTATGTAAACTCAATCCCAGACATGCTGTAAAATGCAAACCAGCAATTAAATTTAATATCATATTTTAATACCCTGATCTATACGAATTTTAATTTAAACTTTTTAGGATATGCATCCAAATTTACATGAAAGTTAAATGATAGACTTTTTAATGCAAAACACCATACTACATTCAGTCAGGATTCCATAACCAACATTTCCCCTTCTCCTCCTCCGCTCCCAACACTGGCAAACCAGTCGACATGAGATCTACGCCTTAGTTAGAGTGCCTATCGATATGGGTAGACCCGCCTCGGTGGCGTAGTTGGCTAACGCGCTTGTTGTATTGAGCTCGACTGCTGAGGACGGGGAGATCGAGGTTCGAATCTCGGTCGGGTGAACTGGGGGTGGTTTTTCCTAAATGGTTTTCCACTCTCCCTCCACGCAAATGCGGGTTCACTTTCTCTAATTCAGCCTTCCCAATTCCTAATCCATTAGCGTAATTAGTATTTAAAGCGTATAACCCGAACGGGTAGTAAGACGTGGTGCTAAATATTATTATTAGATATGGAAAGCGGGAAATATTGAATGCATAGACATCTTAGGGATCATTCCCTTAGAAGACCAGGGTTCAATGTCTACCGTTTGCACTGTTTGTGTTTAATCTCCACTAATATCTACGATATTTTAGCTATGCAAATAATAGATTTAAAAAATCAACCTTTAGGTCGCTTTAGTTTAGTTTAAATGGGTTAATAAATGTAGTTAATGTTAGGGCACTGCAAGGATACGGAACAGTTTTTTGTCCGAGGGAGGAGAGGGGGAGAAAATTACATTATGTTCAGATTGAGCTAGGTTGAATAAAAACAAAAAGGGGGAGAGGAAGGCAATGACTGGGAGGATAACATACATTTTAAAATATACAGCTATGCAGTAGGATTTATCAGGTTGAACAAAATACTATTAATGGTTTGACAATTTAACAAAATTAGTATGGTGTGGTGCGAAACTCTCACTCTATATACCGGTACTTTCGTTAAAAAAAATTAGAATAAAAATTATAAATTAATGAGAGCAAAGAAAAAATGAAAGTTAGAGGATTAAAAAAAAATTACAGAGAAAAAACTAAGAAAAAAAAGCCGGGAAACATTTACTGGGTGGTATGGTGAGGTATGTTTGTCTACGTCGTAGTCAGAAGGTAACTAACCAAACAATCAACCTTACCTGTGAAATGAGCTGTTTCCGTTAACTCATATCTTATTGCATCTCTATATACCTCGGATAGGGTTGAGAGGTAGAGCATAAAAAATACACAACACCGTCCAAAATGAACATATTTTAACTATGATATAAAGTTAATTATCTAGAGTGGACTATAATGTAAATGAACTTGCAGAAGAATAAACATGATGATTTACAAATAAGTAGAATAAGGACTAAAAATGTAATGTAGTTGAGACAGTAAAAAAATCTATTTATTTACTATGTTTACTTCTCCAGTATTTCCAGTTAGGTTCCCCGCTGATCGGGTTGGCCAGATAGATTAAAATTGTATTTTTTATACAGTATTACACTTGTGCAAATTGATAGAGACATGGCAGTATAGTTATGTATGAGTAAAGTGGCAAGGCAGAAAATAAAAATGTGTATACATAAAATAAAATAAACACAAATTCATCCTTACAATGTTCCGATATGGAAAATGACGAGATGATAGGTCCCGAGTTTTCCGGTAATCTTATAAGGCTGTAAATGGCTCAAATATCTCTTTTCATAGTAGGTTCTTGAAATTCACCTAAAATATAATAATCCTGGGGTTGATGTTCTGAAAAAGGCTCGTGAGCTAGCTATCCACAGAGAAGGAATGGGCTCACCATACAAATGTGTAGCCGAGGAGTCCATGTTGCAAGAAGGTGATAGCCCAGTAAGGCTAGTCCATAAGTAATTTCGGTAGTCGATGAGCACTCGGCATACACCCTATATTTATAGGTGTTAATTCCTTTTGAACGACTTCATAGCTCGGTATTTTTTCCAATTTACTTTCTTCAGGCTGCACTACGGAACCTTCGTTCACCTCAGTCGCTGTCACCCAAATAACGCTTTTTTCTCAGGAATCTTCTCGCCCAGGCTACTTTGCCGCGCATCTTGCCGGAATTTTTCCAAGGTTGACCGAAATTGGTGGCTGGCAAGATTCCCTCAAAATAGTGATTGTTTTTTTTATAAAATGACCTTGAATAACCAACTACTTAAATATTAAACAAATATTAAAATTAAGATACAAAAAAATATATAATTCATGAAACAATTACAAAATATTTTTGAGTTTCATCCACGTCATAAAAAGCTGACCACCAAAAATAATAAAATTAATAATAATAATAATATAATATAATAATAATAATAAATAATAAATTCAATGGCCTTTATTATAGTGCTGGCCAACAGTCGTAGGACCTATAACAGGCCAGCACTGAAAGTACACAAGTACCTTACAAATACATATAATTACACAAGGAAATAAGATAAACAAAAATGGTTAAATAATGCTATATCATAATTAATAGTGATAAAAAAGTAATAAATAATGATAATAATAAAAATAGAAATAATAACAAAACAAAGAGTGGTTAAAAGCAGTAACAATAAGCAAAAATAGATCAGAATATTGTAAAATTTAGATTATATAGGCAGAACCTCTTAGTGATAAATTATTTATAAGGGATTTCTTTAAATAACTCTCTGAGTATAGCTTTTCTTTTATGATAAAAGTCGAATTCGACAAATCTAGCGCTATGGATACAACGACCTATAGGGCTTACCTTATAAGAGCTATTGAGAAAAAATAATTTTATATTACAAGAAGCCCGAGAAGGGATATGAAGGCCTACATGATCAAGGGCAAATTTGCAATAAATTTATAATAATAATAATAATAATATATACCCGACAAGAAATTCCTCTTTTTCCTCTCTATAACATCGCGTGGCACTAACGCTCTCCTTGTAGTACGCTTGTGTGGCGGGTTCGTGAACTACTTAACTAATCACAGTGAAGCCCATAAAACAAGTTTGTAATAATTGAAAATAATCTAAATAAAAAGAAAAAGGAAAATGACTACAAAACCAGGTACGTAATAAAGCTATGCAAAAATATATATAATATTATAATTTCGGATATATTTTTGTTTTCCATAGATATAAGCTACCAAGGAGCCACATTAAATAGTTAATATCACCTGGTAACAGAAATAAAAATGAACGTGCTGCCAAGGCGGCCATTGATACCATCCCACGAATACACATCAAAAAGTTTTTGAATAAAATGAACTACTATAATTAATCTATGGGAGAATAAAATAATAAAAATATTAACTATGTGATTATTTAAAATAATCACAACAAGATTTCTCAAATAGTGTTTGATTAAAATTAATATAGAACAATGCAATTTGTAAATTTGGGTATTACTGAACACACAAAATAAAGAATCAGTGGGGTGAGAACAGATAAAAAAAAAGACCAGTATTAGATAACGCAGCCACTAAGCCAAAGTTTCCTGGTTCGATTTCCGTGTCCAAGTTCAATTTTTCAATTTGAATACTATTATATTTAGATGCGTCTACTACCCTACCTAACAAATATAATAGTTTAAATATAATCATAGAATTCACTGTGGAACAGAGTTGAAAGTTGGAATTTAATATAAATTCCAAAGATCAACTAGAGTAAGATATGGACCTTAGATTGAACAGAAAATTGATTGAAATTAGGAAACTTCACTATATATTCATTTTATTATGAAAGAGTTTAGAACACATTAAATTAATACAACCTACATTCACATAAATAAATAAGTTTAAATTATATTATTTTAATGTGTTATCAGTTTAAGTCAAGTGTGAAGATTGGCGTAAAAAGACAGATTATATAAAATGTTAGAATAGTAGAGGTTTATGAATTAACAATATAAAAATGATGTAAGATTATAGGTTAATCTGAATTGAAATAATTGAATTCTATTCTTATCTGTGATTAATGCCCCTGTTCCTTTTTCTTTAAAAGCTGGTACATTCCAGCCAAGTTTCACGACATATTTCATCGTTTTACGTCGACTCCATCATCAGGACTGTTTTTTATTCTTTAGTCCTGATGATGGCGTCGACTGGAATGTACCAGCTTTTAAAGAAAAAGGAACAAGGTCACTAATCACAGATAAGAAAAGAATTCAATTATTTCAATTCAGATTAACCTATAATCTTACATCATTTTTATATTGTTAATTCATAAACTTCTACTATTCTAACATTTTATATAATCTGTCTTTTTACGCCAATATTCACACTTGACTTAAACTGATATGTTTAAAATATATTATTTTAATGTTTTATTTATTTATGTGAATGTAGGTTGTATTAATTTAATGTGTTCTAAACTCTTTCATAATATAATGAATATATAGTGAAGTTTCCTAATTTCAATCAATTTTCTGTTCAATCTAAGGTCCATATCTTACTCTAGTTGATCTTTGGAATTTATATTAAATTCCAAATTTCAACCCTATTCCACATTGAATTCTATGATTATATTTAAAAAGTTGTTTCATTACTACATTTCAATATGTTTTTCAAAAATATAATAGTTTAGCTATTTAATCCATCATGATATGCACATTCATACGGCTGTAACGAAAGCTACCGAATTGATGGTGGCTGCGTTAACTGATAGCTCTTGATATTAATTCATCACTAATATGTAGCCGACAGTTTCCATCCGTTCATCACAAACTCTGCCTTAAAATACGAATTAATAATGATCCTGGTTGCAGAACGATTCCTGAATAGCTCAGTGATTATAGCATTGGCATACTAAGCCAACGGTCCCGGGTTCAATTCTTGTGTCATGATGTCATTTTTCAAATTAAAGAATAATCAGAACGTTTGGCCAGTGCTTCCTTCAGTGTGAATCTGCTACCAGAGCAGACCTTCACAAAGGGGCCTCTCAGTGTGACTACCTCTACAGAAGTCACGACCACTATAATTTGATCAAGGCTCACACGTGGTTAATTCCGTCACCCTACCCGTGACTACCCATAGAGAACTGGAACATTCCATTAAACCCAGCTCTTAGTGAACAATAGTGACATTGTTTTATTCTATCGAAAGTCTATGTTCTTCGTACTATGGCTAATGAATTGTCTACTAATAATGATTTGAATGAATTCCATATTGTTTGTGTAGTCAAAGCTTGGCTTTCCAGTGATTATGCAAATTAAAGATACTGTACTTTCCCCCTAAGTTTAAGTCTTCTAGGTCTGATAGATTTTGTGATGAAGTTGCGGGTCTAATATCTCTAGAGGTGGTGGTACTCTACCTTAAATTATTTACTCTATCTCTGGCGGGGATAGAAGAACTGATCTCTAGAATAATATATAAATTGTCTTGATAGAATTTCTCACCCATGATGAACCAAAATTGTTAATAAGGAACCTTTCTTATATGGCCTCCCAGACAACGATTTAATTGTTTTTTTTTAACTACTAATGGTGACCTGGTGGTCTAGGGGTAAGGTGTCAGACTTCTGTGCTGGCGGCCGGGGTTCAATCCTCGGTTCCGGCACAGATTTATCTGATTTCCAAACCCTACCTTCACCTCTGACAAGACATCTTGTGAATGTGGGGAATGCCAGGCCTCCACCGTGGCTCGGATTCCACGTTAAACTGTAGGTCCTTCATTTCATCTCACAATCACCCTACCATTACACATTAGCGTAAGTGCGTATAACCCGAACGGGTAGTAAGACGCGGTGCTAATAATAATAATTAATAATAATAATAATAATAATAATAATAATAATATAATAAAAATAATTTAACTACTATATATTTATTAATTGTACTTTGGTTAGCTACCCTTTAGGAATAATATTATTAGGGGATTTTAACTGCCCTAAATTGATTGGAAATTTCATCATACACAAAATATATTTCATTATAAGTTAAAATTAAAGGTGACCCAACTTCTTACTTCGACTAATACAATAGTTTTGCAACAATATAACAGAATGACAGGAATAATTCTAATCTCTTAGACCTTGTTTTTGCTCATTTTCACCACCCTTTGCTAACACTTAGTAGATCTAAGTAGATCTAAGATCACGTGTAAACATTGACATATCTCATCCTCCTTTACTTATTTAATAAGATGTAGGTCTACCTAATTGATATGAAGAAAAATGCTACCATCACGGCTTTTATCGATTACACTCATGCTAATTATTTAAATCTTTACAACGATCTGGCCACTGCTGACTGGTCTTTTATTTATTTAGATACTGATGTTATCTCAGCTACAGACAATTTCACCTAATATTTAATTATCACGGAAATAAACACTCATATACGTCAAATTACTATTCATAGCTCTTCAAATTTCCTTATTGGTTTTCTTCCACACTTAAATATTAATAATATGTCATGAAAAAGAATAAATTCAAAGAAAGTTAACTATATAGAATTTTATTTATGTTTTACTAACTTTCAAAAATTAACTAAAAAAATATTATTAGTGACTAGATCCAAATGGATGAACTTAATTTAAAATAGTGTCAAAAGCAAACCAAAAGATTTTTGGAATTATGTTAAAAAATAATAGTGTGACTAAAGTATTCCAGTCTAACATATAAATTAATGGTAATATCAGCAAGGATTATTTAATAATACCAAATGAGTTTGGGACAGGCTTTAAATCCTTTTATAGCTCCACATTACTAGTTACACCTTGTTCTGCAATTGTAACTTTTCCATCCTTCCATCCTTCTATCCTTGCCATATTAAACCACCGGGTATATCTTACTGCTTTTAAAATATTGTGCTCATCAAAATGTGCTTGCTCTGATGTAATTCCAAGTTTCATTGTCAAAGAACATGCCAACATTCTCAGTCCTGGGCTAGCTAATATCTCCAATCTAAGCTTATCAAGTGAAACTTGTACAGTCGGCTGGAAACAGTCTTGTTGGTGTAATTTCTATTTCTTAAAAAAAGGTCAAAAATAAGTGTTTGTAGCTATATACCTATAAGTTATCTCTTAAATAATTATATTCCAAAGCATTCGATAAAATAGTACAAGAGTACACGTTTCACCATTTATAAACTAAACTTCCAAATAATCAACATTGCTTTGTAAAAATTAAATCTGCAGTCACCAACTAATTAGAGTTGCTGAGGCATATTGCAATGAAGTGTCTAACATCTCACAACTACAATTAAAGAGGGTTGAGTTCAGAGAATACATTCAAGACAATATAGCTGGGGTAACGCCGGACTGAAGTAAGTAAGGTCTAAACATGAGAAATAGTAAAAACAATTGCATAACTAAAGATCCTATATTTTTGGAGTTGCTAAAACGAATACTATTCAAGCTAGCTCACTTGTTTTAAACCTCAAGGAGAGTCATATACACCCTCGAGTTGTATTATCCCGTAGGAGGATCTTATATTTTTCAAACAATAGAGGGCTAACAATCAGGCATCTACAATGAATAATACTATGCCCGGTCCTTTCCTAATAAGTACTGCCAGAGCACTCAATAGTAAATTTATACTATTACACAAACCCAGGGGTATACATGAATACTAGTAGACACTATCTTTAAATACTTAGATCAACAAGGCGCCAAAATGGGCCGGAAGAAAGTACTACCCACGCGGGCCATTACTTCAAAATAGTAGTGTTCCTGCAATTTGCGCACAGAAAATATTTACACAAAAGTTGCAAACAAGACTGCATACAGTCAGTGACCTAACTAGGTCCTGGACAAAACGTGTTAGATTACCTGCTTGTAGTCATACGGAAATTAGAAAAGTGAACATGCCATCTAGGGCGTCATGAAATATTACCATGTCTTAAAGACTCGGAAAATAAAAATGAATTCAAGAGTTAGTGTTAACTTGAACACCTGGACCTGAACATATATAGAGCATACAGCCACAATACTTAAACTACGTCTGATGGACATAGGGAAAATGTTAGCCAGACTATCTGACAAAAGAAACCATGTCTGATGGACATGGGACATAATGTTAGTCTCTCAGACTAAAGAAAACATGTCTGATGGACATAAAAAACATAGTTAGTCACTCTGACTAAAGAGACCATTCAAATACAACACACTATGTCTGAAGGACATACAAAGTAAAGTTAGTCACTCTGACTCTGATGGACGTAGAAACAATATTAGTCATTCTAACTAAAGACAACATGTCTGATGGACGTACAAATAAACTAACAAGATAACACAACAGGCCATGTCTGAGGGACATAGCAATCTACGTCAAACATTTGGCATAATACTCATGGATACAGAAGAGGCTTCCTCTGCGCGTCGGTGGTGAGTCCGAAACCTGACACATCGTGACCACAAGTATTTTATGCCGCTGAAGATTAGTGCAAAAGTTCTTCCTTCGAATTATTACAATGAACTGCCATAAAGTGAGTCCCGGGCGATTCGTTATACATAGCTACGAAACAGTGTCGGAACAATTCCATCAAGAAATCTAAGAAGAAGACCAGAGGGGGGAGAGGGGTAAGTGGGGAGGTTTGCAAGGAAAGTCCGCTGGCGCAGTGGCGCTCTTTGAAGGAGCGTCGAGTTGAGGAAAATGTTACTTTCCAACCACGTGTGTTCAACGAACAAGACTTTGCAATGTCGACGCTCTCGGAACGGCTCATCAGGGAGGGCATAGTGTTTGTTGTATCCGGCAACATCCATCCAGGGTGAGCTAGCATTTGCTACATTTTAATGGACTAGATTAGTTCTAACACTCTTTTTTTGAATTCTTTATGGAATACTTGATTGTAGATGTCATTTTATATAGAGGACATGTTACACTGTTTCTATTACGTTTGGTCGATATTATCAATAGATATAAAATAACAATTATAAAATAGTAAGCTTTTAATAATTTTAGCCTTAAAAATATATATACTTGTTTCCACCCCCATCTACCCCCATATCAAGGGGGAGTGTCATGAGGACTCCAACCCCCCCTTAAATTATTTTTGATGGTGTATTTTTGTATTCCTCCACAATAATTTGACATGTCTATTGGAATCTTATAAAATTACCCCCCTCTACAACATAAATTATTTAAATCACCTTATTTTCAAGTTATATTTTGTTTTTAAAAAAAGCCAGGCATTTATCTAAAAATAATCGCTTTTTTTTCTATAAATATAGTAACTTCCAATCTTAGATTTTCGGAATCTTTGAATATATTTACAGTTTTTTTTAAATCCTGGGCAACATGAAACTTACCCATAAGATAGTATGTTGAGATTTATTTACATACGGTATCAACGAGTCTATAATAACTATACAACAAATGAATTAGTTGTTTGTTCATCATTGGACAGTTATGTATGAGCAAATAATCAATACACGTCGCATTACTTCTCTCCGACTGATGACGATACAAAATGATTGGTGGTTTGGGAGCGCTTTCAACGGGAAAGACTGCACTAACAGTCAATTATTTCAATGTTCAGATAAACGTCATAAGTGTAACATAAACATACTGACCTTGTTTTTAAATGAAAGATAAATCTTAAATTACTTATAAGTGATGTTATGTCATTTAATAGGTGGCACATTCACGTATTCTTACTCTATGGCACTATGAACTCGAATGTTCATTGCCGCACTTACTCTCTTTAGATAATTCTACCCAGTCCACCTCATTACAACCCATCTTTTTCAGGTCCATTAAAATTTTAAACTCCCATCTGTGTCTAGTTCTTCCCAATGGTTTCTTCCCAATGGGTTTGCCAGTCAATACCATGAACACGATTCTATAATCTTCCATTCGCGCTGCATGTCCTGCTCATCGTAATCAACAAGACTCGGCTACCCTAACAATGTTTTGTGATGAGTACAAGGTATGCAAACCATCGTTATGTAACCTCCTCATACAATCCCCACACTTTCCAGTAGCCTCATGCCATTTTGGACTAAATATCCTCCTAAGAACATTGTTTTTGAACACCATAAATTGTTTTTCATCATGAAGGTTAAGAGACCACTTTTCACACCCATAGAAAACAACCGGAATAGTTATCGTTTTATATATTTTGAGTTGTATATTCGTTGACAACAGGTGAGGTGACAACAACTTACTAACCAAGTAATTGCTTACATTTACCAACTGATTTCATTTACTAATATCGGTATTGCTAGTTAAAGATATTCATTAATATTTAAAATCTTTAACACTATCAAATTTTATTATATTGTTCCAAGTATTCTCTAAATTACTTTCCCAAATCTGTGTTCTCCGTGTGATCATACTTAGTCCTTCAAGCGTTCACTTCTAAACCTATTTCCTTACTATCATATATTAAATTTTCTGCATTTCTTGCGACAGCTTCATTATTATTACTCAATAGCTTCATTACTATTACCCAACAAAGATAAATAATCTGATTATCCTAATAGCTGCATTGTACCATTTGATGTCAATCCTTCCCTACTCGTTTTTATTACCCTAATTACATACTCTAAGAGCAGATTAAAAAGTAATAGTGAAAGTGCATCTCCTTGTTTCAACACATCATGTATTTCAAAAGTGTCTGATAAGTGACATCCAACCCGCACCCTGCCACATTTATCAGCCAAATATAGCATTGGGTATCCCAAGCTAAGCTAAAATTTAATAGTGTATTTCTTTTAAATGAATCATATGCCTTAAAATCTTTGTATAGTAATAGTCAATGAACCGTAAGGTTGTATTCCCACTTTTTTCTAATATTTCCTGAATAGTCAAAATCTGATCAGTTGATGATCTAGTTCGTTGAAATCCACACGGATGACCAGCAACTATTTCCTCTGCTTATGGTATCAAGATCGTTAAAATTATTTTAGATGTAGTTTCATAGGAAGTTTGTAGTAGTTATTATACTCTTTTTTATCTCTCTTTTTGAAAATGAGTATTATAATACCTTCATTATATTATTGTAGTAATAAATAATGATTTCATATGGAACCTAACAGTTTATGAATTTTTGCTACCAGCATTTAACCACCTTCATTTATTAACTCTAATGCAATAGAATCTATACTTGGAGATATATGGCTCTTTATCTTCTTAATAGCATATTTGACTTCACTAATACTCCTCTCTGGGACTAGTAGTTCATCAGTATGGATTTCGATAGCTGTACAAAATCTTGAAAATTCATGAACGTTAAAAATATGCCTTTTGTGTCGTTCCATCTAATAAAATCTTCGCTCGTATTTGCTATCAGGCTACCATTCTCATCTTTCACTAAGTAGCCTAATAACTTTTCCAATATTTGTAAATACCCAAATAAAGTTCCATTATATTATTTTTGCTGTGTTGTTTTATCTCGTTAACGCCACTCTTTCAATATTCCCTCTTTCTGTTTCTTAATAAGGCACTGACTGGCCTTCCTTTTTGCAATGCAAAATTTGTTTAGGGTCACATTAAGATTTTTTAACAGATTTAATTTGTCTACCCTTCTCTCCTCTATTACTTTTAAACATTCACGGAAACGTCATTTATTGATCATCTTTCCTCTTTTACATGATGGGCAGATCTAATAAATGTCTTGTTAAATACCTACAAAGCTCTATAAAATTGTACAATCTATTCTAATAGGCGTATATTTTTACTTCCTAATCTAAAGAAAAGGTATTGTAATCATGAATAAGGTCGACCTCGAGTCTCGAGAGTATGATTAATATTTATATTGTATGTGTCCCCGAAACCAAGAAAGTAGAACTTACAACTAAGTCTTGCCCCATGTCTCTTTGTCTATTTGTCTCTCTGTTCCTAGCTACAAATCGGAAACAGTTGAATGTATTTTATTCAAGCCCTTAAATTAATGTTAATTTACTGATAAGGAATTTTTTTAAATGGCTCTAACGATTTTGATTTAAATCAATATCTAGGGCGAAACCAACACTGTATAATTGATTTCTGAGCAACAAATTTTTTTAAGGGTAAATGACTGACTAGTAATTTTTGATAATTTGAAATATTTCATAAATGTATCTTAGCTATTTTGTTTGATTTGTATATCTGAGAGTAGTTTACATGATAAATAAAACTGCATACCTTTTATATGGAAAAAACTTTGACGTTACGTTACTGATAATGTTTGGTCTAACAATGTGCACAAAATGAATTTCTGGTAACTTTTTTTACAATATAAACTATATATATACATATCTGTATTGTAAAAAATATTCATCTTATAGTAGCTTGCTGACGATTAATTATAGAAATATTTGAGAATTTGAGCAATTCTACAACAATTTTATTCACAGTTGGTATATTTAGTCTATTTTGCATGATAAATAATAAAAAAGTATTTATTATTTTAAAATAAATTTATTTTAAAATAATTTTGGCAAATTTTAGAAAAAATTGAAATATTTAGAAAATAACCTTTTTGATTTAGTTCAAAATGAGTAATTGGGAATTACTTTCATGATAAATAAGAATTTGTTTAAATTTTTCTAAATTAAAGATTAATTTGAGGGTAGTTGACAAATAATTTATTTTTTTAAACTTGAGATTAATTAAAAATATTTGAACAATATATTTTAAAACGTATCTACAAAGATAATTTATTATGATTAACCAGATGATAGTTGTCTTTCTGAGGTAAACTTAATTAAGCATAGTTTACTGAAAACCTATTTTAGAAAATTGTGTTCCAAGCATTATTACACTACATGAGATAGTGTGTGCGATTGTGTCTTGCCTTTTATTTATTTACTAGCTTTTACCCGTCGCGGCTTCGCCCGCAATAATTGATAGAATCTTGTAATTTTTACATACATTCATTAATAAACTACTTATTTTTTTCAAATATCTATGCGTTTTTTTCACTTATAGCTGTAAATAATTTTGCCGTATGATGCTAACTATAGTTAAACATTTCTATTTTACCTTTTAAATATTTAGTATTAGAATAAATAAATATTATTAAAGTTACCAATTATCAATTAAATATTTTAAATTTTTACCTTCTTAATTAGTAAGATAAATAAAGAATGAAATAATGTGTTTTGCGATCTACATAGCTAAAATTACATCATATTTATTATTTAATAGTATGAAACTACGTTACACTAATTACTATTTACTTTAATTACAAAATATTAAACCACAAATTCTTAAATAACATAATTTCAATCCTATTATAACCATAGCAAACAAACTTTTACATTTATAATATTAGTAAGATTTACATTGTCACTTATATATTACTACAAAATGTTTCTATAGACGACGTTGTACGATTTGTTGTTTTCGGCAAGTGTATGTAAGTTTCGAGCACTCGATACTCTAGAACAGCCGACATATAGTTTACCGTGTGAGAAACACGGAGTGCTTAAGTCGATTCCTGCTACTTTTAAAGTCTGGCCCTGTGATATGTTGATAGTCATAGAAAAAGCCATCTTCAATGGAAACTGTAACCGTTTAAATTGAAAAGGCAGGATGTTGGGAATAATAGGAATCCGTGGAATCAAAACTTCATCTCCTTTAGATCCTCCTGTGATTATAGAAGCCTCTATGACGTTTCTCCCCAGCTCAATGATGCGTAGTCTGGTACCATTGCACAACCTGGGTCCATCAAGATTACGCATCAGCAAAACGGGGACGCCGATCTTCAATTCAAGACAATAGGACGGCACACCTGATAATTCTAATGAGTTTAAAAAGTCTACGGGATAGGTTGTACTATCGTCACATGCCATTACGGTATCTATCGACTTATACAACTTTGTTTCACCGACTACACCGTAAAATATTTTTTTGTTAATTTTATTTACAGAGTCATTCTTTGGTGACAATACTGCTCTCTCACACAACCACTCTTCGTTAGACATGTTGGTTTGTAAATTTGGGAACACTTTAGAAATGAGCTGCTCCTCCGATGTTACTGGGTTGCAAAATTCCGTCGTAAAAGTAATTTTGCCCTCTTCGTTGGCGTGTAAGCGACCCTCTCCAATTTGCAGCAGTTTACTGGCATATGGTCCAGATTCTTGGTCGTTATAAAGCTTGACCCTCATATTGCAAGTAAGATTAAGTTTTTCAACTCTAGCCCACAGTGGTGATGCCTAGAGACACGAATTCATTTCATCTGCTGGAGTACCCCTCTCAACAACAGGTAGGGTCTGTCTGAAATCACCCGCGAGCAAAACTACCACTCCACCCATCAGCGTTTCGTTGCTACGGATATCCTGCAGGCTACGATTTAACGCTTCTACCGCCTTATTGTGTGACATCGTGCATTCATCCCAGACAATCAATTTGCACTGCTGCATAAGAGCACCACCTCCACTGCTCTTGCTGATATTGCAATTTAGATTTTCTTCAGTTGCAAGACTAAGCGGTAATATAAAAACCGAGTGTGCAGTCCTTCCACCGCTGAGCAAAGTCGCAGCAATTCCCGAAGATACCACTGCCAAGGCTATTTTGTGATCTTTACGGATTTGTGACAACAAAAGATTAAGCACAAGTGTTTTGCCCGTACCTCCTGGTGCGTCGAGGAAAAAAAGTCACTCTTTACTTTGTATGCGATGCAAGATAGTATCAAAAATGTGTTTCTGCTAAGGAAGTAGACGTAGTATCATGTCATAGATATGAGCCTGTAATTCCGTGGCATTGTAGTTGAGCTCTTTGACTACATAGCTAGACAACTCTCCATCTTGCTGTGGTGTAGGCAAACCAAAATATGCGAGTCCCTTTCCTGTCATAGAAATGATCATATCTTCGATTATTTTCAATGCTTCGTTGATGATTAAATTATCATTCTCTCCTTGTAATCTGTGCGCAATATCCTCTGAAAGTGCATTTTTGTATCTATCCCACAGTTGTTTAGGGTTAGAGAGTCCGCAAGTGCACACTAATATTGCAAACATCTCTCTAATTATTGCAGGCGAGTGACATAACACAGCTTCGTCCATGGTTGCGTTCCAGTGGTGGCATGGAAACGACACTATCCGCACAAAACGACGTCATGTGGAAGCAAATATTGTATTTTCTAATATTGTTCAGAAAGCGACGTGACTCTTCATTCTCACATAAGAAAAACTCTTTTAATGTTTGCACTGGTTCCTGTATTCGAGAAATATTTACTTTACCACCAGAACAACACATCACAGGATTTTCCCCCTCCCATTTCAATGCTCCGCATAATCTACACTCTTTGTCCATCCTCTTAATTTTTATGAACCTATGGCTGCTGTAATCGAGAGTTGCATCGTATTCTAATGCAGCATGTTCAAAAACGCTCCACGTGTTTCTATTGAAGATTTGCCGCCGCAGTGCCACTCTTTCAGCAACAGCATGTCTTCGAGTTTCGGCTTCCTCTATAGTTTCGACAGCTCGCTGAGACATCATATGAGCAGCATTTTGTTGACGTCGTTGCTCTGTCTGTTCATGAGTTTCAGCAGCTCTCAAGCTGGTCTGCCGCTGAGCTTGCTCCTCACACCGAACTCGAGATTCTTCTTGCGCCTCGGAAGCTCGCTGGAACGCCAGATAAGCAGCGTGCTGTTGATGTCGTGGCTTTGACTGCTCTGGAGTTTCGGTTGCTCTGCGTGCTGCCTGAAGTTGAGTCTGTTTAAGCCTTCTAGCCTCTGCTTGGGCTGAAGTTTCCTGGCTCCTGGACACTTTAATCATTCTAGCTTTATTCGAACGTTGTGACAAATTCGATTTACGTTTCCCCGGCATCTTTCAACAACTTTTTAGGATAGATCACAAAAATAACTTCTCAGTTGAGGAAGTCATTGAACACCTCCTAAAAAGAAACCAGTTTACTTTACCTCACCTTTTTAAAGTGAGAAAAGAAAAGTTCAAAACTAAAACTAACTCACAAAATATACTATTGAACCTTTTTCATAAATGTGACTTCGTATTTACACATGAAAACAACATTTCTTTCAACTTTTTGTTTGTAGAAATATTTTCAGGTTAGATGGTGAGTAAGTTTTAGTTTTGACCTGATAGTTACTAACATTAAGAAATGGTGAGGTAAGCTAAAGCACAAAAAATACTATTGAACTTTTATCATAAAAATAGCAAATGACTGGCAGCACCATCTAACCTGCAAAATAATTAAACATTAATATTGTAAAATCAAAGGTTGGGAATAGTCCTATATGTTATTCAAGGACATATTCTACCTACCTACCAAGTTTCATTCGAATCCGTTCAGCAGTTTTGGCGTGATTGAGCAACAAACATCCAAACACACAAACTTTCGCATTTATAATATTAGTAAGATTGAAGTTATACTTCTTTAGGCGCGTTATGAAAAAATGATGAGAGTGAAATCTTAAGATGCGTGCGCATCACTGTAACACAAAAGTAACAGGTTGAAGCTAAACCACTCATTAAGTCTCAAAAAAAAAAAGCTACCAACAAAATAGAAATAGAACCTCTGTTAGTCGCGCCTGTTGGTACGCTCGTTGCCTCTGATCATTGTTTTCATATATATAATATTTATCCACATGTTTCTAGTTTCTACATTCACAACAAGTGTTTTAGTTTCATACAAGTGCGAATTATATATGTGCTAATAAATTATATTCAGTATTGATTTAAATTGAATATTTTGATTAATATTATTTACTATTCGTAAATATTAGTGAAAAAAATTGTGCTTATAGATTTTTTCAAGTGCTCCAATATAATTGAGGTTAACTATCCGTATGTATTATTTATTGATATAAATTAAAATATTATTATTTATCATCATTAATACTAAATATTATTAAATTATTATTGTTAAATATTTATTATTGGTTATTTAATATCTACAAAATAAAGAAATAAAATTAATAAAACATTTAATAAGAAATTTGTGATAAAAATTATAATCGAACATCAAATTAAAATATTAATTTTTAATATTTATTATTAAATTGAATAAATAATAAATATTTATAAAAATAAAAGAACAAATTTAATGAAAACTTTTTGATAACAATGAAAAGTGAATATTAAATTAAGAAAATAATAAATATTTAAAATTAAGAATCTTATAATATTTAGTATAAATTATGTCATATATATTTATTATTTTCTAAATTTTATTTTAATAATTTATATATATATATATATATTATTAAATTATTAATATATATATTATTAAATTATTAATATATATATTATTAAATTATTAATATATATATTATTAAATTATTAATATATATATATATTATTAAATTATTAATTTTCAATTTTAAATATTTATTATTAATTTCTAATATCTAATTCTCTAAAATAAGTCTTATTCATCAATCTAAGATTCTTTTAGTTTATTTAATGAAGCCAAAGAAGTATAACTTTTCACGCGCGTACATAAGTACACACACCCATTATTTTTATTTCGAAATACGTCTCAATACCAGTTTGACCTATTCGAATTTAGCTACACTAATTGAATATAGATATAGAACTTAGAAGGAATGTAGACATACAGGCGTGGGAGTAATGTTGCACCTAATGTTGTGAACGATGTAGGAAAAGAACCAACATCGGCATAATTGAGTGGGACTTAAACCTTAAATTCCCCACTAACTATCACCAAAAAAACTATTACAGACAATTTGACGGCTAGCTGTGTATGTCTCATTTCATACAGATTATAAAACTTGTATTATTAATTTAGACACTTTGAAAATATGAGCAATTCTAATAATGCGTGTTTTAACGTTTTTTCCCCAATTCTATTCGCACAGCTTAAAACTAGCCTAATTCTATAAAAGACATGACATCCAATCCTCCAGACGTTCATTCGTCATTTGGAAGGGAGGAAACCTTGATTTCTCTATTTATAGATTTTCTTACCATACTGTTAATTGAACCAAGTACCCTAAACTCGAAAAGCAGGGTAGGTTATGTTGATCTCAGTCCTGGTTGAAAAATTCTTGCAGAATGTTGACATATAATTAAGGCAGAGATTATCAACCGGTGCCTCAAGTCATTTTCAGTGAGATCAGCGAGGGGTCCACAAGCTTTTGACGGGGGAAATACCAAGGAAATATATACAAAAAAAAAAGACTACAACATAATGTAAATAAAGAAATTAAAGAAAGATTTTATTTTATTTTAGTGGTAAATTTCGTCAAGTCATGACTTTTGAAATATAGATTGATATAGAAAATATTATGAAAAATGAGTGCAGCTCACGAAAGGTTAGTGCTTTACACAGATCTAAGGTGGTTATATCAAGCCTGTGTACTTAATTGTGTTCTCGATCTCAAATAATTAATAAGTGTATTCTTTGAAGATCTAAAACATGACACATCGTATGAGCTGCCGCAAAATGATGCTCTGTGTTTCACACTTTCATATTTGGCAGATACTTTCAATAAGATCATTGACTTAAATATTATAATGCAAGGGTGAATCGAGACAATAGTTTTCTTAACCAACAAAGACATGAGATTCAAGAGAAAACGGGGCTCTTGTAAGTCTGCAATTTATAAAGGGGACTGGTCAAACTGTTCCTCTCTTCTTCTTATTCTTCTTCTGGCAGAAGATAATTAATGGCTTGGGAAAGCTTCATTTTCGACCACTTACCAAGATTGAAACAGGGGAGTCGATATGTAATTTTCATTTCCTTCCACCAAGAAGATTGACTGTATTTTCTCAATATTTGAATTTGCCGACAGTGCAGAGGAGTTAAATGTCAATGCCAGTGAACGAGACGAGTACATTGATCTCTGAGCTGATCCCACACTAGTTAAATTTGACAATAAAAGTGAGACATCACTGGTTGTTTTTGCATTGGACAGACGGAAATTACTCTAACCTAGTGGTAATTACTTTATTCTTCTCGACTTCCTATATGTCAAACAAGTCTTCTCAGCCACGGAAACAATAAAATCCAAAACAATAAATATACTGCCAAGTCTTGAGGATAATAATTATGTATGTTGTGTTGTCAACCATTGTATTCCAAGAACTTTAGAATAAAAAACCTCAATCGACTGAACCAATTAGAAGGAAATGCAGACTTGGTACAGTTGTTAATCGAGCCTTACTGATGAAAATGTTAAAAGTCTCCATCAATCCAGGCCATTTTCCAGCCGCCATATTGGAAATTGGCGGCTAAATTTAAGTTTTTTGGCAATAATGTAAGAACGTTCACAGTTACAATAAAGTACCAAGAGACATAAAATATTTTTCATAAGCAAAAATTTGTAACTTATATAATTTATTGTGAAATAAAAAATTAAAAAATTTACTAATAAATAATATATATTGCTTTCTTTAATTTCACCTCTCCATGCCGTTCATTGTACATTTCTTGTATGGTCTTATCCCTCCCTTTCATTTTAAATGCCTAATAAGTTAATATTCAACATTTTGTGATATTTTGCACAATTTAAGGTTTTTCTGGATATAGATTTATAGTAAAATTCAAGGCGATTCAGTTGGAAACTGTTTTCTAGTAAATTGCATTAAAAATATGATTAATAATGTTTATGCCACAGTAGTATTTTAATTAACGTAATGTGTATTAAGTTTATTGAATAGTTTTATTATAGTTCGTATGAAAATGGATGTCTATTCACCAACATGACACGTAAATACGTAATTTATCATAGCTCTCTACACGGCAAGGTATTAGAGCAAAGAATGAACTTTTAAGACTTAGTTAAGGTCTCGGGAAAGCTTTATTCTATTGTTGAAGAGTGTGTGCTTCAAGGTTTAAAATGCTATAAAAGCTGTAAATAATATTCATTATCATTCGTTTATTCATTGTTGTGATATTATGGATAAATAGAATTACATTTATAACATAACCACAAATTGTTGGCTTAGCACCAACCAGTTTTGCCAACTTTAGTATTTAGATCTAGTAGCTCATGAATTTATATAGATACAAATTAATTTTTCTAGTGACTAAGTATTGTTAAAATTGTTCTTAGAATCCCCAAAATATGAATATAATAATTTTTCAAACATAATCTTGTTTCTAGCTGGTACAAGTAACTCTGTTATAATGTATTTATATTTTACTACGATTTGATCATTCAAAGCATTAATTTAGATACCAGAGCATCTTCTGTTATATTTATCTGTTGACAAGTATGCACTGTGAGTAAACATATAAAATAAAATAAAAATTCGATAATTTATTTTCATGTTTACTTACTTTCAGATTAATTAACTTAACGTATTAATAAAATGGAATACTAAGTATGTGAATATGAAATAGATTAAGGAAAAGAAGTATTCGTTTAGAGAGGACTTGGTACATTAATTCAAGCTAGCAAAGATAGAAGAGATGATAAATACAAGATAGTTTAAAGATTAAAAATAAAATGAGTTGTGTGTACTTATGTACGCGCGTGAGAAGTTATACTTCTTTGGCATCATTAAAAAATAAAAAATAATTTTTTAGTATTAATTATGTTAAATAATAATATTTAATTTATATCAATAAATAATAGGCCCTACATACGGATAGTTAACCTCAATTATATTGTAGCACTTGAAAAAGTCTATAAGCACAATTTTTTTCACTAATATTTACGAATAGTAAATAATATTAATCAAAATATTCAATTTAAATCACTACTGGGCCTGGATTACCCAAGGGAGCAAATAGTTGCGCCAGCGCAAGTTTGAAATATGTTCCAAATCCCTATTCACTAAAAGGAGCAGGCGCAATTTGAGAGCAAAGTTGCGCCTTTTATTTGCCACCACTCAAGAGTAGGCGCAACTATTAAATCATGATTGTCACTTCAATAAATTTAAATGGCGGCATATTATTGTATTGGCTTAAAATACAATTAGTTACATAACTGTACTCCAATTAATAATGAATTAATTAAAAGAACAAAACGTATGTCAAGCACAAAATTTGTTTCAATTTAGACAGTGGTAACAAAACAATTACGTACCTTTTATGGTTGGATTTTTACATTCAAACAACGCAATGGCATTTCTTGCAGTATTACAAAACAAAACTACGAACTGTGTAATCTTCGTCTAGATCCAAAGAGGTTTGTATTCCTCCAAGTCCAAAGACATCTCGTCACTAAATATGGCAGTTAGTATAACTTTAAAATAAGTTTTAAAGTTTCAATAAACATTAATGTTTTATTAATGAAACTTAAACTTTAAACTAATAATATAAATAAATACAAACAAAATAATATTATAATTTATCTCAATAAATAATACATATTGATAGTAACCTCAATTATATTGTAGCACTTGAAAAAGTCTATAAGCACAATTTTTTTCACTAATATTTACGAATAGTAAATAATATTAATCAAATATTCAATTTAAATCACTACTGAATATAATTTATTAGCACATATATAATTCGCACTTTATGAAACTAAAACACGTGTTGTGAATGTAAAAACTAGAAACATGTGGATAAATATTATATATATGAAAACAGTGATCAGAGGCGACGAGCGTACCAACATGCGCGACTAACAGAGGTTCTATTTCTATTTTGTTGGTAGCTTTTTTTTTTTTTCGAGACTTAATGAGTGGTTTAACTTCAACCTGTTACTTTTGTGTTACAGTGATGCGCGCGCATCTTAAAATTTCACTCTCATCATTTTTTCATAACGCTCCTAAAGAAGTATAACTTCAAAAATCCCCTACACAAAACCTGCCAGAAAATCTAAACATGAAAACAGAGTATAAAAGCAGCAAATAAAGAACTATCAAAACCATCAACTTCTCAAACATGTCCAGTGCTTCACTCAGAAGTTGCTAGATTAAATTTTTAAAGCTGATTGTTTATTCTGAGGAATAAAAACTAGTTTTCCTGACTCAAAAGTCCAAAAAATAGACGCCTCACTGTATATAATGTAGGTACTATTGAGTTTCATGAAAAAATTATTTCAGTTTGTGAACAACGCAATGATGAGTGTGCGCAGGACATTTACGCACATGCTGCTAATACCATTGATTAGTTGCAGAAGAAGGTCGTTATCACTTTGACTGGTACAACAAATTCAAGCACATTGCAAAGAAAGATAGGGCAAGTCATCCAGAAGATTCAGCAAGTACCTCTGCTTTCATAAAGCTTTTGGGATGTGTTGAAAGTAGTGATGAGGGTCAGTATAGTTTGAATGAGCTTTAAAAAATTAATTATTCAAGTTTCTGGTACATAGCCAGAAGACTTTTATAGTAACCGCTGGCTTAAAAGTAAGCTCCTTTCCATTACAAGTCAAAAATAATTTTTCAGAACTTCTTAACATAAATAACATTTTTAGCTTCACATAGACAGGCCAGAAATTTTAACAAAGCAATGGTATGAATACAAAAACCACTGATAATACTAGTGAGTAATTATGCATTGTCAAACGGCTGCCAAAATCATTAAAGAAAACATTTTTAAAATGGTTTATGATTGAAATAAGTATTCAAACATTGATGACATAAAGAATGGGGGCAAGAATCTAGTTCCAGCAACCCTAAGATTCTACCGTCATTCTTATTGCAACAAAAACTACCCCCAATGTAACAAGTGTTGCCTGTAAGAAAACTTTCATCGAACATTCCAATCATTGCAGCTTAAAGGCCTAGTTCATTCTTATCTCCACTTCAATTAGGACTTTCTGTACACCTGTTTCACTGTTATGGTTCAAGACATCTGATAGATATTATGAATGTCATGGGTGCATGCTATTCATATAAATAAGCCACAATCTACCTAAACATTGTAGTTAATAGCCCACAGCCAACAGTACAACCGGATGTAATCATATAGTTTGTCTCCGATGATGCAGATGTAATGAAGTTGATAATATTTTACCATGTTGGAATGGCTTTATTGAACCTGCAGTTAGAGTGGAGCATGGTATATAATTAATGTAATGGCGGCTTTGCCTTTCCTCAACCTAGAACCAGGTAATCTGGCAACTCTTTATTCAGCTTTGACTTTTGCTGTGAATTAAAGCCTAATTCATAAGCAAGCATGTGTAGTTACTTTTGATCAACCTTTGTTTTGTCAATATGCAGAAATTGCTATGTCAGCCCAAGCTGGTAGTATAATATCATCAATAGTGGTTTGGTTAGTGGGTTTCAATCTGATGTCATTTATGGGGGCAGTAGGACATACAGTGTGTGTTAGAGGAATTGTGGCAAACTGTGTATGGAAAAGGACTGTACCCCACATAATGACAGGCCATTCGTATACCAAAGCACTAAATGCTCATATACTAACAACTGCAGAACTATTCTGTATCATTAATGATGAGTTGGCCTCAAAGTTTGAAGAGTCATAAGACGTACTGAATGAATAATCTAAACTGTATTTCACAAATAATATCACTTCTGATGATGTTTAGCAGTGTACTGTTCTTGAAAATTTGTATACATTTTAAGAAGGTCAAAGAAGAACTTGAAGAAACAGGCTGACCACCAACATTATTGCTTCAGTACTTTCAGCAAGTCCTGATTATCTTCCTGCTTATAAGAGCATAACGAAAAGTAGATTGTATGTTGCATAATGAAACTGTTAAATTCATGCTCCCTTACTTTCACAGTGCAGGATATTACACTATATAAAATGTACTCACTTGTATTTAAATTGACGGAGATTTACCCAACAATGTGTCATCTCAGGACTTTCATAGATTTATCTCAAATTGTTACTTTACAATCACGCACAGCAACCAATTTTATTCTGATGTTCCAACAGATATGTGTATTGAGCAGACATTGATGCATAGCTTTAAAGCTATAGGTGGCCAAAACATGGTCGGGTACTCACAGATTCAACTCTACAGAGATGGGTGTTACTAGCTGAAACTTGTGTTGAACTAACCGAAGCCTTAACAGAGTTCACTAGAGTCAGTTTACCAAATGTTCAGCAGAACATAGAATTCATAAAAATTAGTCAGTCAAGAGATTCAAGTGAATTTGTGCGATTTGTCAGCTGGATAAAAGAAAATAATCCATATGGTCATTTATCAGGACCATTGGTAAATCTCTCAAATGGGTTGATAGCAGATTCATCAATAACATGTGGTACGGTACTAGAGATTGGCATAGTAACAATGAATTCAATCTTATAAAGTAACTTCTGTGATGTTCGACTGCAGCAAAATAATAATGTAGTTCCTTTGTCTAAACTGACATAAGGTACAATTAAAATAAAAGATGAGACTGTAATATTGCATTCCCACCAAGAACTCTTCTATATAATGATGTTTGGACAAAATTAAAATGGAAGTGAAAGCGTACTTTAAGTATGATATGGCAAGTTTACCTCCATCTTTATTTGATTCTACGTTGTTAAAAAAAGAGGGCAAAATTTTCTACAATAAATGCTTTTAAATCACAAAAGGAAACCTTTACTCAACCAGCTCATTCTCACTCCAATTTTGATGGAGGAAACATTATTCATTGTGTTGCCAAAACCAGCCACATTTGGGCAAGTATTAGACTAGTATTTAAGCTATGTTGATGCCATTTTGGTAAAAACAGCACAATAGTGCTGGATAGTTATCACTTATCTTGCAAAAGAAACCATTGAAACAGTATAACAAAAGCGATGAGCAATGAAAAAAATCTTCTAGAGATATCATTTTTGATGAATTTACACTGACCACTACTACACAGCCAATTTTTTTTGCAAATAGAAACAACAAACGAGCTTTGATAAGAAGCCTTGCTACTCGTATGAAAACCAGCGGTTATTCTGTTTAACAGGCAGAAAGTGATTCAAATATTGTTATTGTCTCAGCTGTAATAGAGAAAGTCAAATTTTAAAATCCGATAGTCGTGTTTGAGATGTATACAGATCTATTCATGCTTTTAACTGCTAAAGCACACAGAATTTGAAGAACTTAGGTTTCTCAAACCCATGAAATCAAATACCTCAGCTAGTATATTTAAAATCCAAATGGACAAAGATAATATGGTGGAAGCTTGTGAATTTCTGCTGTTCACGAATGTTATGACCAGATGCGATACTACATCACAATATACAAAAAAGGCAAAGATAGAGGCCGTAAAATTCTCCAAAATCAAAAGGAATTGATAGAAAAAATGAAAATATTCAACCAAAAGCATTCTAGTAAAGAAGCTAATCAAAGTTGCTAGAGAAAGGTTCATTTTAAAATTATATGGACAAAGATCAAAGTAATTGGATTAACAAAGATGCTTCTTGTACAATTCGTTTAGTATCAAAGAAGAAATAGAAGATATACCTCCTACCAGTAAAGCTGCCGAACAACACTCATACAGAGTGTACTTGCAGGTCCGGGATTGGCTGGGAAACTGCTTGGAGCTAACAGAGTGGGGGTGATCTATAACAAGGGACTTACTGAAACCTGTACCTACTACAGGGGAAGTAGCTCCATCAGAACTTCTCAACCTCATTTCGTGTAACTGCAAGCTAAGTTGCACAAAGAGATGCAAATGTGAGCACTCCGGTTTTCTGTGCTCGGCGATGTGCAGAAAGTACCAAGTTTGAGAACTCCCCAAACGAAATTTTATTAAATGAGTGATCATTAAAATATAAAAATAATGTTTTAGTGAGTACATTGAAGTCTAGTCTTAGAAATTAATATATATTAGATCTTAAAATGTTATCATACATAATATTATTTTTTATTCTCTACAGATAAAATCTGTTTGAATTTAGTATGTCTTATTAAAACAAAAAAAAATACTCTTTACCTTATGACGTTTAACATTTTAATTTTTTATCCCACAAAGAAATTGTAGAGAAAATAATGTTTGATTTTTTATGAAAAATTTATTTTGGCACTTAGTAGTTTTTTATAATGGTAGTCGTTCTGACGTTATGGCCTAAAAACATAAATTTTGCTACCATTTTCCAAGATGGCAGCTGGAGCGCAGCCTGGATTTATGGGAACTTTTAATATCTT
Organism: Timema cristinae; assembly: GCA_039000515.1. Taxonomy (NCBI): domain Eukaryota; kingdom Metazoa; phylum Arthropoda; class Insecta; order Phasmatodea; family Timematidae; genus Timema; species Timema cristinae. The sequence continues at coordinate 26,468,809 of JBCFYV010000012.1, read as the reverse complement.
CATAGGCAGGGTCAATTAACAACTGTGCTAAGTATCACTTCCTTATAATCTGTTTAGTTGATTTTCCTAAAATTCTTGGACTATTAGACCAGATATCAAACTTGAGTACAAATATCAATCGCAGGTAAAACATTAATAATAATTGTTCCTACTGATGACTGTATTATTAATTTTTAGATATCTCACATCGTGGTTTAATAGTGTTAACGTTTATTGAGTTTCAAAACTATTATTCTACAAATCCATTTAAGTATTGTATTTAATTTTGTGTCATTTAAAAATATTTTAAATAATTAAACATCGTTAGTTATTTAATATGATGATCGGGTATGTTCTTATTTGAATAAAACTTGAAACTGGTAATAAACAAATTGATTACAAAAATGCTAACAAGGGTGCCATTAGATTCTAATCCTCTTTCCAGGGGTACCACGAGCTTAGAACGGTCGAGAATCCCTGAATTACGGCCAAATAAGGACGCGTCAACTCTGATATGGGTGTTCCATGAATATTATTTAATAACTCCCTACAAATATTTGCTAACATCGTACAATTTCAATACAACACTCACATATGTTTGTTTGATATTTCCATTACTATGTAATTGACAATATTAAATTGTTAAATATATTCACAATGTTAGTTAACATATTTATGAGAATCTATGACTCGTCGTAGAATAAGGGCACCAAAACTTAGAAACTATAATATAAGAAAAGTAAATGGTACGGAACTCCACACGGGCGTTCTCACTCTATTATTTAAAAATTTAGATATTTACTCAAAACTCGTAATATATGTGAAACGTAATAATATACAATAGCAAATCCAAGCATAAATTGCACTATACTATTGTAAAAAAAATAGTCTCAGTTTTAAATTTTATGATTTTATTTTATAATTTCATTTGAATATTTGGACAAATAAAAAAGATCAATATTGGGTCCACAAGGGTCAACACTTCGTACTAAAATTTCAACTTCCGGTTAGAATTTTCAACATTTTATAAGATGTTGCACATATTCAGGTATTCGCATTGCTTATTAAATTCCTCTTTTATAAATTTTGACCAATGAAAAATGTAAATATTAACGATTGAGTCCAAAATGGATATAGATCATTGTTGTACAAACATTTTTCAAAAGGGGTTTAAGGAAAAATAACATAAACTCGTTGAGAGACGTACTTATATTTAATTACTCTATAGCATTGGAGAATTATTGCGTTAAAACTAAGTAGTATCTCTTTACAAATAAAACTCAAAAATTGTATTAATAAGTTTGCCAATATCTAAGAAATTGTTGGTTCTATAAAAATGTATTTCATATAAAAGGTTTTTATTTTTAATAGTACTACAATTTTTCTATGATACGTTATTTATATTTAATAGTTGCTGAGATACGGAAATTTCAGCTAATCTAAAGTATTGTAAAGGTCATTTTCATGGGAAATGAAACTAACAGTTTATTTAATATCTTGATAAACGCCTAGACCCGAATTTTAATCAAAAAATTACAGCCGATTTGAGAAATTCTATTTTTTCTCTTTTCGCCCTTTATTAAACTACTCTTAATTTTAATTCCAAACAGACACACATAGGGAATTGCAAATACCCCTTTTTGGGGTTTGGGGTGTCATGAGACGTTGCCATCCATCAACATGTCAGGTTATATTTTTCTTACGGTCGCAATTTTTTACCTTTAGTTTTCAAAAAGTTAAAAAAATATATATTTGCGTATAGCCTGAAAGTTAGTTATTGGTTTTATAAAAATATACTTTGATCAAATATTTGTATTATAAATATATCTACATATTTGTCAGTATAAGTAATTTCATATCTAAAATAGTTTTGAAGATATGATAAAAAATTTGGATGATATAAGCATCTGAAATGAGCCCTTAAATTTATTTTGCCAAAATATTGAGAGTAGCCATTTTGTTTGAAATTTTTATAAATCTTTTGAAATGAAATTTAATCAAAATTGTTAAGCCAATTTTGAGAAAATTATTTTTTCTCTCTTTACTCTTCAGTAAACTACCCTTAATTCTAGGGCTGGATATCCAATTCTAAATATCCCGCATGTCAACCTTATGAAAACCCTAGATTCCAAGCTTTAGCCCGATTGGTGAAATAATTTAGGCTCTAGAGGAAGGTACAGACAGACAGATGAAAACTCAAAAAACATTTTTTCGGATTCAGGGGGATCATGAAACGTCGAAATTCATATAAATCTGGGGTTTATTATTTTTAAGGTCACAGTACTTTCCATACCTGTAAGATAGTGAGAAAGTAAAACGTTATTTAAAAATTGAAAAAGAAAGAGTGTATTTCAAGTGGTTCCAACACGAATTAATCCAGGGAACTATTAAATGTGATGCAATTGTTATTTTTAATTTGTTGTGCCATACGCCTTACTACCCATTCAGAATACAGGCATATTTACAATAATTGGATAGAGGTAAGTAGGTCTAGGATACAGGAATGTATTATTTGCTCAGGCATAACTGTTGTTTTTCTAGCAGTTCTAACATTTCTGAGCCACTTCTTTGCTCAGGAATAAGGATTGTAATTCTAGCAGTTCTAACATGAATAAGCCACTTGCACTCTTTGCTCAGACATACCAAGCTCTTTTATATCTGAAAAACCAAACACTAGTGAGTTTTTGAAATTTGGTACTAGTAAAAATTCTCCATTATGCATGATTACTGCTGCCCTTCGAACACATTAAATATATATATATCATTTAGGCTAAAATATTTTATAGCTCTACAATACAACATCCTAGCCATCTTAACCTGTTATTTTATCTTCATTTAAAATAAACTTTTTTTTAACATACGCTCTTGAATTTTGTCTTGTTTGTTGGTATGAGTCAAGTGGGTGTTTTGACCCTGATTGCATTTAATAAAATTATTTTTCCAGTCAACCTCCATACAAATGCATATGCATATGTTCACCAAATTCTACCTTCCTTCTTACAGCTTCAGTAATATCAATTTGCTGATAACCTGAATGGATAGTAAGATGCAAAACACGAATTTATAGTTGAGGTAAATAACATATTTAGGTTTCTATAAAAATCATAAAATTAACTTATATATATTGTTTAATATGTCTCTTGTATGTTTCATCAGTTGTTCTCTAAAGTTGTGAAGCATGCACTCACTCTTAACTTACATGATGAAAACCAATTTAAGTTGTTCGAAAGCAAGGTGCCTAGGAATATCCATTATTAGCTCCAAAATGGATGACGCTACTGTGGAATGGAGGAGGTTATATAGTGATGAGCTACATATCCTGTACTCATCACAAGACATTTTTAGGATAATCAAGTCTTGTAGATTACGGTGGGCAGAACATGCAGCGTGAATAGAAGTATATAGAACCCTGTTTAGGGTATTGACTGGCAAACACAATTTGAAGAGACCATTGAAGAGACCTAGACGAAAATGGAAGGATAACATTAGAATAGACCTATAAGAGAAAGAGTTTAATAAGGTGGACTGGATATAACTAGCTCAAGATAGAGATAGGGTGTAATGAGGTAGACTGGATATAACTAGCACGAGATAGGGTGTAATGAGGTGGACAGTATATAACTGGATCAAGATAGGGTGTAATGAGGTGGTCTGTATATAACTAGCTCAAGATAGGGTGTAATGAGGTGGACAGTATATAACTGGATCAAGATAGGGTGTAATGAATTGGACTGTATAGAATTGGATCAAGATAGGGTGTAATGAGGTGGACAGTATATAACTGGATCAAGATAGGGTGTAATGAATTGGACTGTATAGAATTGGATCAAGATAGGGTGTAATGAGGTGGTCTGTATATAACTAGCTCAAGATAGGGTGTAATGAGGTGGACAGTATATAACTGGATCAAGATAGGGTGTAATGAATTGGACTGTATAGAATTGGATCAAGATAGGGTGTAATGAGGTGGACAGTATATAACTGGATCAAGATAGGGTGTAATGAATTGGACTGTAATAGAATTGGATCAAGATAGGTGTAATGAGGTGGTCTGTATATAACTAGCTCAAGATAGGGTGTAATGAGGTGGACAGTATATAACTGGATCAAGATAGGGTGTAATGAGGTGGTCTGTATATAACTAGCTCAAGATAGGGTGTAATGAGGTGGACAGTATATAACTGGATCAAGATAGGGTGTAATGAGGTGGTCTGTATATAACTAGCTCAAGACAGGGTGTAATGAGGTGGACAGTATATAACTGGATCAAGATAGGGATAAGGTGTAATGAGGGGACTGGATATAACTAGCACAGGATAGGAAAAGGTGGCGTACTTTTGTGTGGCAATGAACTTTCGAATTCCTAATGACATTTAGTGAGCTAGTAATATAATAATAATTAATATTAGCACCACGTGTTACTACCCGTTTGGGTTTTACGCACTTACGCTAATGTGTAATGGTAGGGTGATTGTGAGATGAAATGGAGGACCTGCAGCTTAACTTGTAATCCGAACCACGGTCGAGGCCTGGCATTCCACACATTCACAAGTTGTGATTTATACACGTCTTGTCAGAGGGAAAGAAGGGTTTGACATTTAAGATAAATCTGTGCCGGGACCGAGAATTGAACCCTGGATCCCCAGCACAGAAGTCTGACACCTTACCCCTAGACCACCAGGTCTTCGACGAGTTAGTAATAACTTAAATGTTATATGGCAAATCAAAATGATCAAACAATAATAATAAACCATTTGCTTCACGTGTGATGTTTAGAACTAAATGCTGTACTATAATAGAATCAAATATTATTTATGTAAATAATAAAATATTCTCTTAGGATTAAATTGAAGATAAAAAGATGTAATAACACATTTCTTTTGTAGGAGGTGGAACAAAAGGCAATTTCCGGTGTTGTTTCCCACCAGAAATATTTCACGAGAAATAAACTGTTACGTTCGTTTTATACGAGCTGTGGTGAAAACCTTATCGTCCACTTCTCTCTCTCTCTTTGAGTTCAAACTTTAACCTTTCTATTTCGAGAAGCATGCTCCGGCGAATCTGATAGAAAACACAGCAAAGCGGTTAATTCGTCACCAACAGAGAAACTTAACTGAGAAAATCACATAAATCATGCCACGATCAATATTATAATATAATACATTTTATTAACCTAATAGAAATTAATTTATTTTTATAGCTCTCTTATTTAGGAATGTTGACTAAATTTCCAGCTCTTGTCTGTTTTTCCAGTGGTGGGGAGGTCAGGGTTTTAATCCTGGTCGGGTGTACTAAAGGTGGTTTATCCTCAATAGTTTCATTATCTCCCTACTTGCAAATGCAGGTATATTTCCTCTAATTCTGCCTCCCTCATATCTACCGTACTAACGTAGTAAAACCTTGTATATCCCAGATGAGAAGTAAGATGAGATGGAAAAGATATTATAATTTAACAATCTTTTAACTAAAGGCGTAGTATTGGACTAAATAAAATGTTTAAGAATAGCGGCGAATAATTAACATCAATCCCGTCTTTGTCCAATATCCTCGGGACAAGAGTATCAAAGTTTTAACCCTGGTTTGTTATATAAAGTTTTTTTTCCTAAATGCCCTCTTTATACGCAAATGTGGGTCCAGTTAATCTACAAAGTTACCTTCCCATCCCCTTTAGATCGGTATGACTATGCGCTAGCTCGGGCGGGTAGTATGACTCAGAGCTTGTGATGGACAAAACATTTATTCAGAATGTTTCTCGAGATCATTCTCTATTGTTGCTTCGATCAACAATATCATTGTTGTTATCTAATTTTATACGAGTGATAACACAGTTGAAAGCTAGTACGTAAAGAGACGGCTATTAAGAACACCTACAAACTACTCGTGTACTACACATTTTTACTTTATCACGATCCCTCAGAGAAAGTGAGTATTGTGATCGTTAAAAATAAATGTAATTTAAAATGTTGCTGGATTCTATGTTTAATAACCCCCCGAATCTGTAAAAGTATTGTTAGCGATGCCGTATGTCTGTATCTTGGATAGATTTTAAACTATTTTACCGATCGGGCAAAAACCTTGTATGTATGGTTTCCATTACATTCCCAAGAGTATTTTTTGGAATTATATATCTAACTCTAAAATTAAGGGTTATTTACTTAAGGGGAATCGTCAAAAGATACATTTTTTCGAAATTGGCTCTAACAATATTTTTTTGTTAAAATTTGTATCTAAGCTCTGATTAACATTACAAACCAAATGGCATCTTATTTTTCTGTAAAAATGGTATTAGAGGGTAATTTACTTAAGCAGATATCTCATATTTTGATTACATATTTTAAACTCATTGAGTTAATAAATAATTTGTAATTAAAATATTAACACTATTAAAAATAAAAAATATGTACTTAAAATTTATTTGTATGAAACCAATATCTATCTATCTAAAATAAAATATTGTAACAAGATTATTGCTCGATTGTGTGGACTGCAACACCTGCAACCTTTATTGCCCTCCTTCTCTCACGCCATCCTTGTCTAACAGGTGGTTGAGCGAACCTGACTGCCAAGGGGCTCCTAGTGCGACAGAGCGGAGTTTTCTTGGAAGAGAAGTTATACATATAGAAGAGTGTGGGTTCACTTTCCTCAAACCAGGTTAGTGTATTCTGGAAATGAATATTTCTAGACTGTTTCCCTAGATATACTTGGTCGGTGTTAGCCAGAGGACTCTCAGTTCTTGGTTCCCAACCAGTGAGTCCGGGAGAGGATCAACATGTTTGGTGTTCGTGCAGGACCAAGGTCGGGTTGACGTGAGTGTCCTGGACAATTAGTGTAAATTGTACCGTGAACAACCATTACAAGAAAGTGATATTTGGATATTAAACAAGCTATTTAGTATTTTTTGCCAATAATCTTTTTACTCGATTTAGTGTTTTTCTATTTAATTAAGTTTTCATTTGTTTATTAATTTACCAACAATTGCTTTTATTACTTAATTCAGTTAACTGTTTGGTTATAATTATCTCAGTGTAATTCTATTGTATGTGTTTTCATTTGTTTATTCATTTACAGAAAACTACTTTTATTATTTATTTCAGTGAACTGTTTGGATATAATTATCTCAGTGTAATTCTATTTATGTGTTTTCGTTTGTTTATTACTTTACCTATAATTTTTGTGTTACTTAATAGGGGGAACCTGTTTAGTTATTATTTTCATGTAATTCTATTCTACGTGTTTTCATTTGATTATTAATTTACAAACAATTACCTTTGTTATGAAATTCAGTGAACTTTTTGGTTATGATTAATTCAGAGTAATTCTCTATATTGTCTTTTCGTTTGTTTATTAATGTACGGACAATTACATTTATTATTTATTTCAATGATTTGTTTAGCTGTAGTTAGTTCAGAGCATGCTTTTGAGTTGTGTTTCAAATAATTGATACCTTGAGTGATCCGTGCGTATTTTAATTAGAGTTTAATCAGCAGCTTACCCTAATAACCTCATAATAACTCACTGTCCACACGTTGAAGTGCAAATGGCCCGCGGATCATCATGCCACGCATTTCCTTTTCACTTTCTTACTACCTTAGAGGCAGAGAAATTTTTGTGATCGGCAAAAAATAAACTCGAAATTTTGATGAATGTCGATATTTTATGACCCCCCAAATTCGGAAAAGTGATGGGTTTTTTTGAAATGGCATCCGTCCGCTATCTTGTGAAAAAATTCACTATTTACTATTTATATAAATAATTTATTTTGTCATCGTTGATAAAACAAAAATTCAATAATGGTGATTTAATAGATAAATGGCTCAAAATTGTTATTAATAATAAACAACAACAAAATTAAATAAGTCCTGTGAATTTTTCTACTGATGAAAAAAAACCTAAGAAACAAATAATGTAAATATGAAATCGGTCCGTCAATAGCAATGCTCAACACACGACCCTCCTAATCTCCATAATCCTGGGATTAAGTCTAAGATAGAATGACACCTCTCAACAAATTACTGGGCTTTTGGTAACACTTCACCTACAAACTACAACTTTCAACCTCTAAAACATACATAGGATAAATAACCTAAACAATAAATATATATATACATTACCTTAGAATTAAACAATGTACAAACTTAAACGATTGATAAAATAAATAAACATATTATTGTCTTATATTTCGTAATAGCTAAAATTATTTTAAAATTAAAATACCCTGGGAAACTTACGTTAATAAACTAAGTTAAAATTTAATTGTGTTATCCACATTAAAAATTATTTATTTTATGTATATATTAACTTAATATATTTGAATAATTTTTGTTAGTATGAACAGTTTCCCTTTCATACGAAAAAAAATATGTTTAAATTAAAAGTGCAATCAGATTACAAACTCATAAAAAACTTAAAATGGTGTAATAAAATGTATTTGTTAAAATTTTCCGTTCTAGTAGTAGGCCAACTCCAACTTAGATTTATGTATCCAAATGCTTACCAAGCATGCGTGCTCCTTTGCTCTTTATTCAAACATGAGAATTTTATTGATTTGTCAAACATTTATTCGTATTTGTATCGCAAGTTGCAGAATTTTTCTGTCCTAGAAAAATCACGTGGAAGCAAGATGACGAAGATATTTTTGTTCAAAGCCATAGACTTCCGCCTCTCGTAGTTTCAATAATGTTAGACCAAAGAAACAAGAAATATTTTTTCAGATCGAAGTTTAGACTGCATAAAATGTATTGGCAAAAAAAAATGTTTAAATAAAGGATGAATAAAACAAGTTCAAAAAAAATAAAATAAGAAAAATCACTTTAAAAAAATATTCTTTGGTAGATATAGCATCACTGTGTGCTCCCATTTGCACAAATTTAATAAAATATTATTAATCTTAGCATCATTTTTGATGGATACGAAATTAAAGTGGAAGAAAATCCATTGTGTCACAATCTTTACCTTAGAGTAGAGCCTAAGCTATTTTATCTATTGGGCTAAAAACTTGGTATTTAGGATTTATAGGGTTGCCACAAGAGGTTTTTGGAATTGGATAGTAATACTGAAATTAAGGGTAGTTTAATGAAGGTAGAAAAGAGGAAAAATATATTTTATCCCAATCGGCTTTAAAGATTTTGATTAAATCTCAATTCTAAGAATTTATCAATATTTCAAACAAAATGGATACACTCAATTTTTCTTCATAATGACTGTAAAGGTAATGATGCGAAAATTCTATTTTTTCATACACTCTAACAGCTCTTTGAGATATGAAATAGCTTATCATTGCATGTATGTAGGTCTATTTATAATAAAAAAGCTTTTATTAGAAATATATTTTTATAATTCTAACCTTTTCTGAGATATTGGCAAATACGAGTATATTAATTTTATGAGCTTTAGCTGTACATAAATACCACTTAAGTTTTAACAAAATAATTCTCTATGGACATGGAGTAAGTTAATAAGTACGTATCTCAAAAAGTTTATATTCTCTTTTCTTCAACCTCTTAGGGGAAATGTTTGTACAGAAATGATCTATCTCTTATAATTTGAGATTTAATAGTCAATATTTACATTTTTTACCAAACAAACTTTATAAATGAGGAATTTAGTAGAAATTTCAGTAACCATAAGATGTGCAACCCCTAATAAGATTTTGAAAATTTGTACTGAAAGTCAAAATTTTAATACTAAGTGTTGACCATTGTGGAACCAATAATGATTTTTTTTACTGGCCCAAATATACAAATGAGGACTTAAATTCTTTAAAAATAAGACTATAAAATTTAAAACCGTGAGCCAAAAATGTTAGGTATATATATGGAAATGTTTGCTTGGTTTGCTAGTGTATACTATTTCGTTTCACTTATATTACGAGTATTGAGTGAATAGCTCCATTTTTAAAGAATGAGTGAGAAAGTCCGTGTGGAGCTCCGTACTATTTATTTCCATGTTTCTATCTGAGTGATATTATCTTGTTTCACATAGGTATCGTACACATTTTAACTAAATATTTCAATTTGAGTTTAGGAGCGAGAAAGACCTTGCGGCACACCGTAACATTTACTTCACATCACACGGAGACAAAAATCCGTTCCAACCGTGGTTGTAACAGTAATATATCTTATTCCTCCAATGAGATATAACCACTTTTACAACCTATGCTCAAGTAAACTACTATGGCCTATGAGTACATATCAAATTGTGTTACTTTTCACAAATAATTGAGTTGGAATGCTTTCGAGTTGGTTGACCCAAAATATTGATTATAAATTTAGTTTTATGTATCATCCACGGGAAAAATCAAGAATGACCATTTTGTGTTACCATAATCATTTTATGAGCTTTTAACTAAAATAATATTGGATATTTGTATGGACTTCGTATATTAATCGTGTCCTATTTCATTATAGTAACATTATAACACCCATTCAGCAGCCAAAAGGTTTAACGTGCTACTCTCCCAATGGACTAGACTGCCGATGATGGGGATATTAAGGTTCAAATCTCTGTCAGGTTTACTGAGGGTGATTTTTCTAAAATGGCTTTCCACTCCCCCTTCACGCAAATGCTGTTACACTTCCTTTAAATATAAACTTTCCTATCATTTAAACCATTAGAGTAATTAGTAAATAAGCGTATAACCCGAACGGTTAGTAAGACGTTGTGCTACAAGTAACCATTGTAACAATTCTTACAAATCGTGAACATAATATAGAATTAAGTACTAACGTAGTAATATTAACATTATATTATACCTACATCAATAGTTCTTGGCCATAACCACATTGACCTACCTGTTTTTTTACACAAGTTCCCTATTTTTTAATTAATTTTAACTTTAGATATATTTTAGTACTATGCTTTATTAATATGTTAAAATAAAACATTGTATTATTTAAATAAAACCATAGTTTAGGCCTACAGATTGTTATCTTTTATTGTGTAGTATGGTTTCTTAACTTACATGACGATTATAAATGTAAGGTGTTCGGAAACAAAGTACTTAGAAAAATAATTGGTTCAATAAGATTCGAAAAAAATGGATAGTGGAAGAGGTTACATATTGATGAGCTGCCTAGAGTGCACTCATCACCAGACCTTAATAGGCTAATCAAATCTCGACAGTTACGGAGGACAGGGCATGCAGCGCCAATTGAAGAATAAGAATCGTCAGGGTCATGTACTAGCTCAATGTTTCAAGGTAACGATCTATTCCTGTCTCTACTTGTCTTGTCGGGTTGCCAAACTGGTGCCAGGTATGAGTCATCGGGAGAACCCAAGGGGAAGTTTTTAGAAAATCACACGCAATGATTACGTCACACATATTGAGGAGGCCTGTCTTGTCAAGCCGCCAAACTGTCACCAGGTATGAGTCACCGGGAAAACCCATTGCCAGGGGAGGGTTGTCAGGGTCAATGACCTCGTGTACTAGCTCACTGTTTAAAGGTCACAATCTATTCCTGTTTTGTTGAGCCACCAAACTGGCACCAGGTATGAGTCATCGGGAAAACCCAGGGGGGAGGTAAGTGTTGTGACATCACACGCAAATAATACGTCACACAGATCGAGGAGGCTTGTCTTATCAAGCCACCAAACTTTTTCCAGTTATGAGTCACCGATAAAACCTACTCTCACATAGAAAGGGAAGAGGAGGAGAGAGTTGCCAGGGTCAATGACCTCGTGTACTAGCTCACTGTTTCAAGGTCACGATCTATTCCTGTCTTGTCAAGCCACCAAACTGGCGCCATGTATGTGTCACCATGGAAAGATCGGGTGGAGTGTTGTGACATAGCACACAATGATTACGTCACCGGGAAAAAAGTGAACATATAAAACAATAAAATACAAGTACCAACATGTTTAGAACAAGAACCAACATGTCTGGAAAGGGGGTCAGAAGGAGGGGAGGGGGAAACTAACAACTAATCGAGAATGAGGGGCGTGGTCACGTGACGAGCTCTAAGCCAATCAACATCGGGGTCAAAGTGGGGCCAAACGCCCCGCCATCTTCTTACAGGTAGGGGAGAAAGTGATTACACATTAAATAACACTATATCTTTACTATTACAACTAATTAATGATTAAAATTAAGCTTAAAATGAACATAAATGATTGAGAGATTTATATATACCCTTAAATATTCATTTAAATAATGTTAATTGGATGGCCACCATTATAATTAATAACTTTCATGTGATTTTTGAGTCTTGACATGATTTTAGGTAATATTTTTTAATGGATTGTTTCAACTTCTACAACAGTTTAAGTTCCTAAATTATTCTTGGGTGAGCCAGGTAAACGTTACTCCTTAACACGCCCCACAAGAAAAAGTCTGGAACTGATACATCTGGTGAGCGTAGTGGCCAGCAATGTCCCCAAATCATGAAACAAGGTGTCCAAGAAACATTTTGCAATGCTCCTCCATTTAATTTTTTGATGGAACCACATGTTGCTGGTATCCTTGTTCTTATGATGCAGTTAAGGTGGGAGAAAGGTCAAACATGAATGGAGGTGCCTCGAAAATATTTCTTAGTCACCTCGTTTCATGATTCGGGGACATCGCTTGGCCGTGGTGGCCACCAGACTTAACAGCTCCGGATGTTTTCTCGTGGGTTATGTTAAAGAGTCATGTATACGTGCCTTCCCAGAGAACAATTCAGGAATTTAAATAAATAAATGCAGTGTAGGTTGAAGCAACTTAACAAGAGACATAGTGAGAGGTCATGCCAATATTATAGAAGTATATACTATAAAGTATTGTATATAATGGTGACCATTTTATGGACATTGTTTTTAAAACAAGAATGATTCGAGGATTTGTAGAAAACTGTCAATATTTTATTAAGTCAATTTGAAGAATTTATTAAATAAATTAGTAAAGACAATTGTCATTAAATATATCAACACTTTATGCCCCATCCAGTATAGTTAAATTAATAGTAATTTAACATCAAATTACCTATTTTAGTAAACAAGTATCTAAAATAAGTTTTTTTCATTAATTGATGTCCAAATATAAATTTATATTGAAACATAATTCGTGCTCAATACTTTCTTTTTAAGACTTGAAAAGGTTTATGACACCTGACTTTGACCTTCATCCACCAGTGTCAGTAAACATTGTTTCATTAGGCCTACGCTATTTGTTTGCACACTGTCATTCTAATTTTTGTGTACACCAAGTTTTACTCTACGTTTAGGATAATCACATACTTACTCTAATGGGATAGGAATGATAAAGATAGAAAGAGTTTAACCCACGTTTGCGTGGAGTAAGAATGGAAAATTACAAAAAAAGCACATATAGTATTATATTGTAAATTCAGTATTCGAACACTGGAAGACCTTCCTATCACTGGATGGACGAGATTGACGTCTAGTTCACGTACCCACCAATGTGGATTTGAATTTTTTGAAAATGTAATATGCTCTGTCTCTTTCTCTCTAAGCGTTATTCACGTGTCTTTGAGATATCCTTGAAGGGTTTAATTGAGTCCAGATAAATTTTGGCTTGGGATGTGCACTGAAGAAAACTGAGATTCACTGGTGAGGAAGTACGGATAGGTATTGCTTCTTTACCTCCCAACCATCCCTCACTCTACAGCCTGCGCGCGTGAAAACTCAATATTAATCTTCAACTGAAGTCAGAACGCACTCAACCGATCTATATAATAATGCAGTGTAGACACAGTGAGTGCCAAATGTGACGTCACCCGTCACCATGGGAACCCTAGACGCCACTTGGCATTGTCTGGGCATGTGCATAGTCTATTGTGGTAATGCAGGGTGTAAATAATTAAGAGCCAGCTCGCACTACATTGTTAAGATTTAACCAAATTAAATTAATTAATTACCCATTAAAATAATTTGTGATCAACTCATTAGTCAAATCGTTATAAAATGAAAGTAATTATTGTGATAGATTTTTTTTTTAATGTTCATGTTTGATTTGGTAATCTTCTTTATTTTTATTCCCTTTTAATTATTTTATACTAGCTTAATCTTCTATGACGAAATGTTTAGGTGTTGCTATTGATGTTACACTATATTCAGGTGTTATTTATGATAAATATATTCTCTCAAATAAATATTATAAGAAAGTTAGTGAAAATATTTATATAAAAGAATATATTTATCACAAATAGGACCTGAAGATGGTGTAACATCAATAACAACACCAAAACATGTCGTCATAGAAGACTAAACTAACATAAAATAAGGAAAAGGGAATAAAAATAAAGAACATATCATTTGTTATTTAATGTAATGTCTATAAGGATGACCATGACTTTATTAATAATAATTAACCTTTTAGTAGGAGTGAATTAAGTGGTTGGCTCACCAAGCGGCCGCCAGGGACCTCGAATTCCAAGGGACCCCGAGCTCGATAGATTCCTAGTTAAAAAATGTCACAAAAAAAAAGCGAAAGATGCAATATTTAATATTATTCACGTATTCAACATGTAAACGCAAAATCCAAAAGTAAAGACTCTTAACTTAAACTGTTAATAGTTTCAAACATTTCAATGAATTTTTGCGAGGTAAAAGTATCAACATCAATAACTGAATGAATTATGGATAGTTCTACTTCGCTTATAATTGAATATCGTAAACATTTGAATAGGATAAGTCTGAGTGATAATATATTTAACTAAACATTTTTCGAATGTTCAGCAATTTATGTATTATGCAAATGTTCAGTATTATCTGAATATCAGATTGTGAATATTGAGATATAATGCCATGCAATAATATTTCATTGCCTCCCATTCATATGTTATAGTTAGTTATATACTCATTAAATTAATTTATTATCTACATCAAGTATATCATAATGTAAAGAGGTGATCGATTATTACACATCTCTTGAACAGTATGTAAAGTTGCATTTGAATCATTTTAAATAAATCCGCGAACTCGTGCCTGAAATGGCATCTTCGCTTTACGATCGGTAGCCAGTTAGCCACCGTTGGCATCACTGCACTCTAGTGCCATTCTTGCAACTTTTGGGCGCTCACGTAATCTATTCTGTTTGAGTTCGAACAGGTTGAACTGAAATAATTCTGGAAAGTGTAAAACAGCCAACAGATGCCATTGAATCGGTAATTATTTTAGTCAATTTTTGGAAGACTTAAAGGTTTAATTTGTAGTTTATTTTCATTAATGGTGCAATTAAAAATCTATTTTAAATTTAAACATCTCATTTTATTTAGTTATTATTTGAATCAGGCATGTGTAGTGAATATATTTTTATAGTTGGAAATATTTTTTGACGTATTTATTATTTTTTTAAATTGAAACTTATGTTTGTGCCATTTTAGGTCACATCATGCTTTACTAGAAATATGAGCTTGGCCAAAAATAAACACAGTTTTAAATCTGTACACTATATTTGATATTTTTAACCCATTACAATACTACCTCGATTAATAATATTGTTGGTTTTACTTATTAAGACAATGCTTTTGGTTTCATTTACTAAAACAAACCTATGAAAAACAGCACTTTTTATCGTGCATAAAATAACAAACGTTATGGCGTTGATATGATAGCACAGAACAAAAGAATGCGTGTTTGTTAAAGAAACAAAGAGAATTTTATTTACAATACACAACACCTTCTCTCAAACACGTGTTAAAATATTAATATCTCTCACTTCAATTCCTTGTAACACTTATGATGGCTTGGTGCGAACAGAGCTTTGGTAAGAACATCAACTATCATATCGTTTATTGGAATGTACTTAACGTTGATTTCTCTTCGTTCGAAAACTTTGCATACATAGTAATGCCAAATGTCAATATGTTTGGTACACGACTGTTACACGGGATTATTCTTGAGCTTTTCTGCTCTTGATTGTCACAATAGACTAGGGTTGATTTTGCATCGATACTAAAATAACAAATTTCTTTTAACATGTTCCGCAAGTAAAATGTCTCTTTTTTCAGCGTCTTTGAGAGCCATGCATTCTGCTTCAATATTCTAAAAAGCTAAATGGATGGTTTTGTGGCCTCCCACGTCACAGTAGAACCTGCCACTTGAAAAATGTAGCATGTATATGATCTCCGGTAGTCATGAGATCCTTCTTAGTCTGCTTCCACATAGCCAATCAGTTCATCACTCAATCTCTTGCAGACTAGTCCATGGTTTCTTGTACCTTTCAGGCATCGAAGGACACTTTTGTTGGAACACAGTATACTATCCCAGGGTTTTGATTGTACTGGCTCAAGGAGCTCACTGCATACGAAATGTCAGGTCTTGTTAATACTGC
This sequence comes from Timema cristinae, assembly GCA_039000515.1. NCBI lineage: Eukaryota > Metazoa > Arthropoda > Insecta > Phasmatodea > Timematidae > Timema > Timema cristinae. Next base: position 26,452,563 of record JBCFYV010000012.1, on the reverse strand, counting down.
GAGGTACATCAGAGAACCAATGAGTTTCTGGTATGGAACATCCCTCAGTTTCTCTGTTTCTTCTTTGTGGACAGATCCATTGATTTGAATAACTTACTGTTTCCATCTACTGGAGTGTTTCACTGGTTTGCAACCTGCATACAGAATTTCTTGTGAAAATAATCTATATATGTATTCGAGATTGACAGCTGAGGAATCCCTATTTATAACAACCAGGAGGACCACTGAATTAAACAGCTCAGAATTAATTATTAATTTATTATATCATGCACACAAAAGAGGAAACTGTTCAGTTTCTTCATGTTATACAAACAAAACAAAAAAACTACAGGCCCATGCCAACCGAAGAGACAACAGTAAAGCAAAATGCTCATAGCAAATGCAAATATACACAATACACAACTGTAACTTAGTGTCCGACTTTGAATTCTCATCTTATTTGAATTCAATTCCAAGACAGTAGTGCAGTTTTCCTATGTCCTTCAAATGAAAGTTTTCAGATAAATTATCTCTTAATCTAGTGTAAGATTATTGCTGTTTGTTGTGATGATTAAATCATCTACATAGACAACAACAATCAGAGTCACACAAACAGCATTCATATAATAGACACAATTGTCACTATTTAATTGTTTTCGCTCAAAGGTCTATAGTCTTTAGTGCAGTTTTTTTTAAACCATTGACAGCCTGACTGCTTCAGTCCATAGATAGACTTTTCAAGCAAACAAACCAGATGTTCCATTCCAGGATTAATGAAACTGTCGGCCTGCTCCATATAGATTTTCTCATCAATATCTCAATTTATATATACTATTGCAACATCAAGTTGGTTCAATGTACGTTCCAACTTTGCTGCTAAGCAGCAACTAATCTTATTGAGCTAAGTGGAGCAACTGGTGAAAACGTTTCGTGAAAGTCAATCCCATACTCAGTCGGGCCGGGGAGGAGGGAGACGCAACAACTCAAGCATCAACAATGGCAAGAATCAGAAGACAATCACCAACCAGGGCATCATTAGAGAGAGCGTACACGGAAGTCGGCCTCCCCCCTCCGATGTACGGTCAAGTAGGAGTCATTCAACAGGCAATCGACAACTTGACCGATGAAGTTTGGCAGATCTTGGACGAGATCACCACGACGGCAACGGTGACATCGGACGTCCTTCTGCCAGACCTGGGCATCGACATCGACTCTGAAGGGTCCCCCGACGGCAGTGAAAAGGAAGTGGATACGTGGGGTCATCCGCTACCGAGTCCTCAACAACTCATGGAATGGAATGTTCTCGCAGTCGAAGCACCGACAGAAACAACCCGGTTCGAAACATTAGAAGAACTGGTGCCATCCCTGGGCATCTAGGTGGATGAAACAGGAGAAGTTCAACCTCCACCGGTCATAGTGCATCACAGAGCCAGTACGAACAGAGATTCCGCCCCATATGATGAACTGAACGATGACGAAATATCCATCGCAGACGACGGGTCCATCTGCCCTCAACTCAGCAAGGCTTTTACAAGCTTGGTGGATGTCAACGAGATCATGGAAAACTACGTACGACTAGACGAATGCGAATACACCTCGCCTGCGGTGAAGCCGTTACAGCCCAAGATATGGAATAACCGGAGATATTTAAACGTCTGAATGCGGGCATTCTTCTGATGAGGCCAACAGAAGCCCCATTCACGTTCCGGTGGACACGGGATACGCCACTCATGCGGACGATTGTATGGGACTGGATCGACTGCGGGTTCCTGGCGGAGGATGAAAGAGTCAGGAATGCTTTCCCGCTCTTTGCCATCCCCAAGTCAAACCGCACCATCCGTGTTATCCAGGACATTTCTGAATGGACCGACTACTACAACACGCTGGTTTTCTCTCTACTCTCCACGGGAAAGGCCCTCCGGAAGATTGCAAGGGACAGCTGGCTGTGGAAGGTGGACCTGTGGTCCAGCTTCTTTCAAATACCCATTACGATAGAGTCGGGCCACAAATTGGGAGTGTACCAATTTAGCTTTTTGTCATCCAACTTTACCATCTGGTCCATACTTTGTCCTGATTATCCATCAACAGCCAATGACAGTTTTATTTTTAGGACGTGGCTCCTTGTCCAGGCCTTGCTTTGTGTCATAGCGTTAAACTCAGCTTCCATCGCTTTCTGCCATTCGTATGCATATGGTCCTTCTAAGGCTTCTTATAATGACGTATTTACCACCTCTTCAAACGCTAAGCTCGCACTTTCAGGATTTTGCACTACCAAATTAAATGGTTTGTCTAGTCTTCCCAACCTGCCAGTTTTAATCAATTTAGGTCGACCAGGCCACCTCATATTCTTAATCACTGTGTAGTCTTGGCTTGGTTTTTCCGAAAGAAATTCACTTGAATTATTTGATTGGAGGACATTCTCACTTACCTCAGGATCAGGATTAATGAAGTCACTTTCTTTGACTTTATCTAAATGTTCATCAGCTTCTTCAAATATAGTGTTTTTCGAACTGTTATCAACACAGAAGTAAGCAGGTTAAAAGTTCGCAGATTCTTTATGCTCATTCAAAACTTCAACAGTTTAGAAACTCTCTAAAACTTAACATCTCGACTTCTAACTATTTACCCTTTATCTGGATCACAAATTCGGTATGTCTTTGATGCTGTGGATTATCCTACAAAAATACCTACTTTTGATATTAGAACAAACTTCCCTTTATTCTGAGCTTTATTCAGCATATAAACTTTGCAAGCAAAAGTGCTAGGATGTCCTATTTTTGTTTTAAACCACACCACATTTCATAAGGCGTTTGATCTTTCAAGTGTTTTGATGGACATCTGTTCCTGATGTAGGCAGCTGTGGAAACCGCTTTTTCCCAAAAAACATTTGGTAAACCATATTCCAACAGCATTCATCACGCCATCTCCACCAGTATGAGATTCATGCACTTGGCTTTGCCATTCTGTTCTGGGGTTTCTGATATTTTATGTTATCTTCCTATACCGGCGATACTAATCTCTTCTGTGAAATCTTTCCACAGTAGGCCTACTCCAGACCGTGTATATCCGCAAAGTTTGATTTTTTCTTTCATGGCCATTTTCTGTTGATGCTTTTAAAATGCGAAAGGCTTTTTCACATAACTTGTTTTTCAGAAAATTAACATCCATCCAATTATAATTATCATCGATGAACGTTGCTAAATAATAGGTTTTACCGTGAACTGTACTCTCATGTGACACAAACGTCTGAGTGTGCTAATTCAAGTAATCTTTCACTCTTCACCTCAGCCCTTTTTGGAAAAGAGGAAGCAACTTGCTTTCCTAAGATGCAAGTTTCACAAATTGAAAATTGTTCTGAGCTCTTAAAAATCCATTTCACTAACCATATCTTTCTGAACAAGTTTATGCAAGTTATGTTCATTTTAATGCCCATACCACCTGTGCCACTTTTCAAGTTCAATAAGTTTGTTCATTGAACTAACATTAGTTTTATATATTGAGCTTACACTTGGCACATCAGGATCAATAAAATACAAATCTTTGCTTTTATGGTCAGTTAGCAACACTTCACCATTTTTATTGACAATTTCAGCATTATTTGCTTTGAAACACACGCTTTGTTATCTTTGAATGATTTTTGAAATAGAAAATAAATTTTTCTAAAGTGTGGGTACAAAAATTGTGTTTTCTATCACTTTTATTATTTGTCCTTTTCCATTCAAAACTTTCATTTTTGCAGTTTCAATTCCCTTTATGTCGGACGTATTGTCGTCTACTAGCCTTTGCTTTTGATTTACGATAAGCGTGAGCTCCGAAAATCTACACTTGTCGTGGCAAATGTGTGTTGTTGCTCTGCTGTCGACACACCACACGTCATCACTTTGAGTCGGCTGCGCGCAGAGAGCGCTCTGACACATAGTTACAAACTCTTCTGTAACTGCATGAATTTGCTCCAATGCCATTGAAACTTGCTTTTCGTTCTACATTTTTGTCCAGCAATCAGTTGCCTTGTGCCCAGGTTTTCTCTCCAATAGTTGCAATTTGCATATGTGATTTCTTTAATACTTTGAAATTTTGATTTTACGCACAACCCTGGTCTTGGTTTTGACCATTTATTATTTTGATTTGTATGGTTCGTATCTGATGATTTGTTTTTATTTACATTTCGTCTTCCTAAAGATGTTACACACAAAGCGCCCACCCTCTCTGTGTCAACTTTCCTTTCCTTTCTTGCACTGTAATATTCGAGAAGTTTTACTTTTAACGACTCTGTATCCAGCAGTTCATGTCTAGCTTCAATTGCGCGGTGAAAATTATTGTATCTACCTGGAACACTATACAGTAACATTATACTTATAAACTCAGAGATGCGAATATCCATTTCGTTAAGTGTATCAACTGTGTTGGGTAAAATTGTGAGGGGATCTGCAATGTTTTCCCCTTCGTGAAATTTTGTGAAAAAGCTTTTTCAGAAGAATTGCTTTCCTAGTGGGCTCCTTTGATTGATAATCTACTTTAAGTTTTTGCCATATCTAATGGATGTTTCACAATGTCTTATGTGACAAAGCTCTACAAGACTCACAACCAAAACAATGATGGCTTTAGCTTTACGATCGGCTGTGCCCTACGCGGCCGTGAGCGGGACATTCGTGACAATGGTTGTCGCGTTGGCACCTTCCTTTGTTACTAACCTGAGAATAGTTACATCAATGTATTCCCAGTGGTCGTTCTTTATAAAGATTGCTTCCATTTGTTGTCTCCATATGTCGTAATTGTATTTTCCTAGTTTTTTCAATGTGCATTGAGAATACGGATTCCATCCCAATTTCTTTGAAAACTTACGGATTTCAGGCGTCAAAAACTTGTTAAATATTATCTCACTTCTGATCACCCTATCACTTTAAACACACAGATAATTTATTTTACCATGAAACATAAATGTTGTTACGGCGCCCTGGACCCATAATCCATTTGCTTTATTTATTAAACAACGAAGTTGGTTTTATTTATTATTATTATTATTATTATTATTGGCACCACGTCTTACTACCCGTTCAGGTTATAAGCACTTACGCTCATGTGTAAGGGTAGGGTGATTGTGAGATGAAATGGAGAACCTACAGTTTAACGTGGAATCCGAACCATGGTGGAGGCCTGGCACTCCACACATTCACAATCTGTGATTAATACACATCTTGTCAGAGGTGAAGGAAGGGTTTGACAATCAAGAGACAGTTCTATTGATGATATTTAATTTATTGAAATGAAATAACACTTGATTCAGATGTTATTCAACATGTTTTTTATAGGTGTCAGCTTTAAAGTTTGAATTATGATGTTAGCGCACCGCAGACCTTGTTTACAGCGGGGTTGCAGTGCCGAGTGATAAGTGAGAAGTAGAGCCATTTTCCCTGTATATAGTCAGAGAAGAAGGCTTCCAGAATCTTCCAGTTTCAAGACATTTCACCATGAATTAAACAGCTTTTAGAAATGAAAGAGAGACAAAAAGTTTTCTGGAAGGGGTTTGTTTTTCACAAAGTACTCGGTAGAGGCTGGGAATATATTAACAAATATAGGATTTTAAACTGGCGACAAAGAGTCATTGACAATAAAATAAATAATAAAATAAAATGACCACCAAGATTTGTTGGAGAAGATTTTTTAACACACATGGATCCATTCAGTTTAATATTATAAAATTGTTCATTAATTAAAAATATATTAAAGGTGGAAACATTTGTATGTGAAATATTACGAAAGGGAAAATATATATATCATTATACCCATTCGGGTTATAAGCTTATTAACTAACTACGCTAGTGATTTTAAGGATTAGTGAGGCTATATTTAGAGAAAGTGTGCCTGCATTTTCGTTGAGGGAGAATAAAGAACTCTTTTGATAAAACACCTCAGTACACCCGACCGGAATTTGAACTTCAATATCCACTGTCATCAACAGTCACATGGAGGGAGAGTGGAAAACCATTTTGTATAAACCACCCTTGGTACACCCAACCGAGATTCGAACCTCGAACGCCTGGCAGTCAAGTCTACTACGAGAGTAGTGCCTTAGATCATGTGGCCACCGAAGCAGAAAACATAAGTTGCCATGTCCATTTATTTTCAAATTTTCACTTAATTTCATGACGTGGTTAAGTTTCTGCGTAGCATCTAGAACTACTAAACTTAGACGGTTCCATGTTTATGCCAACAGGCTGTACATTGGTTTGTTTCCTTCTGGACGAGTTTGTGGCGAAGGAGAATGAAGACATACCATCTTAGCCCAAAATACGTTTGTGGGATGGTCGTTAGAAGGAAGAGGAGCATTTAGAAGATTACTTTGTCGCTCCCCCCTTTAACCAACATCGTGTTGTAACCTTGTCCAGGGGACCCATGACCCAAAGGTGATAAGATTCCTGCCATCTAGTACAGAGGCTTCAAGGACCGTGCAATTAATTTCTCATTATTGGGCCCATTTGTGCAATATTTTAAAATCTGTTTGACCCTACACTCATTTAATGCATCCAGCGTGCGTTTCTATGTTGACCCTAGGACCTTTAAAGTTACTTTAATGACCATAGCTTGGATGTTTAGGACGTGTTGTAATTTTATTTTAAAATTTTAAATTGATCTAAATAGTAAAAAAGCATTTTTGAACTGCTCTAATTACACAAATAAAACACATCTAATTGTTTAGTTTTGAGTTGTAGGACGTAATTTACAATGCTGTATTTGGACTGACGATATTTTGTAAAACGTTAAATAGGTCTAATATTCTAAAATATATATCTCAGATTCTAGAAGAAGAAAAAATCATATTTTACACAGTACTAATAATAATTTAAATCAAACAAATATGATTATATGTGCAGTCATCAAACCTATAACAAACCAGAAATTAGAAAACATCACGATATTATAATATATATTAATAATTACACGAGAAAATTATTTTGATAAACAATAATTTAAATTAATAAATTGAGACTGTAAAAATATGAATAGTAATTAAAATTAATAAAAATGATAATTTTAGACCTAAATATAATTCAAACACAAGAATAGTGTGTTTGTTAATAATTTTTGAAGCAAACCATAGAAATAAATACCTTAATTAATGAAGATGATTCTTAAATATACCCTCCTCCACCTCTGACAAGATGTGTATTAATCACAGTTTGTGTATGTGGGGAATGCCAGACCTCCACCGTGGTTTGGATTCCATGTTAAACTGTAGTTCTTCCATTTCAGCTCACCATCACCCTATAATATACATTAGCGTAAGTGCATATAACCCGAACGGTTAGTAAGACGCGGTGCTAAAAAATTGCACTAAATGGTGAATTATTTTTCAATTAAGAGTTAAATTGTGCCCCTAAATGTTTTCCTAATTATAAATGGAGTTTAGTTGTCTTATCTAAGATACATCAGGTAAAATGTTTAAATAATGTTATTATATCTTCACAAAACTTCGTGTTTATTTATTTTGTTAACAATACCTTCTAAACCAAGAGTATCAACGAATTAGATGGAAACGCGAGTGAAGGTTCCAATTTTAACATTTTTCAATTTAAAGAAAATTGGCCAAAATAAATAAAATATTGTCTCGGTAGATAGATATAGTCAAGTTTTCTACACAAAGCTATGTCAACCGTAATTCTTGAATATTTATCATGGGCAAAGTGATATTTGAAATGAAACTTTGAAATGAAGAGAAATAGTCCAGTTAAAATTACGCGATGCTCATGACAAATATTTAATAACTATAAAATAAGATTCCAGTGGCCGCATGGTCTAAGGCGTCACTATCGCTATAGACTAGACTCTCTATAACGAGATCAGGTTCGAATCCTACCTGGCTGTATTGAGGTTTTTTTCTAAATAGTTTATATTTCTTCCTCAACGAAAATAAGGGTACACTTTACATACATTTAACCTTGCTCATCACTAACACATTAGCGTAATTAGTACATATTCGTATAATCCAACCGGGTAATAATATGAGGGGGTGCAATATTTTATTAAAAAATAGGTATACAACATTAAAAAATACGTATTTAAACTTGCGTTCCCCACCAACCCTTATTAATAATTGGGGTAGATATTTAATGACAGTGGTTAGAAGAAATGCAACCGCATTATCTTTAGCTTAAAGGGGAGATGGGAGAAAAATTCATATGTGTAAAACTATCCTTAACACACCCGGACAAGATTGAAAAATATATTTTCTCAGTACCGATTGTAGAATTGCATATATATAATGACCTGATGCCTTAGACCATGTGATCCCCGGTGAGGATTGGGAACATTACATTATACATTAGATTTGTATAGTTTTATTAAATGACATTTTATTGTATTTTTTAAATGTATAATATTGTTATGAGGGCGAGACCTTCCTGGGAGGTTGTGGGCTATTCACACGTTACTATGTGAACCATGAGTTCTTATAAAGATATTGGGCACACTGTTGAATAAATTATATTGAAAACTCACACGGAATATTCAAGGTTTTGATTACTGAAACTAAAACACCACATACACTGATTATGTGATACAACTAAACACGTCACTAAATTAAATAATAAATGTAATTAGGTCTGTAACTTAATAAAAACATTTAAAATACAATTAAACAAATTAATAACTATAGAACACATAATAACTATTCAAATATTTAATGCCGGTACAAAAATATGCATGATTAACATAGTTCACAATAACAATCAATGTCTACGTCATCCGCGTCATTCACTTAAGTCGCCATTTGACCTTGCGCACAACACACACTGTTGAGCCACGTTGAGCCACTTATAAACTAGCCAAACGAAAGGGAACGAAGGGTGGCGAATACATTCAGTCGACTTTGTTCGAAGGTTGGTTCAAAATTCGCCTTCCCATGCACATTACGTGAACCAAATGTTTTCACGGAAGTTCACTCACTCTCGCTGAATATCTGGTTGAAGCTCTGGCGTTGCTCTACTTTTCATTATGTCTGAATAAGATTTAATTATAATCGCTAGTGCATCATATATAATGATTGGCGATTACTATTTGTTTATTTTTTAGGGAGACCCTACAAAAGAAAAGCATCGACATCCCATTTTGTCAAAGAAAAATGACATTAAACTTTGTAAATATTAATATCATGGTTTAATGTGGATTATTTTAGTGCTTTTTGTTGATTTAAATTAGTTTTTTACGCTATAAAGAAAACATAGGTGAGTTCTGGGGGCTATGTTTTGTTTGTATTTAAAATGGTAAATAATTGCTAACGTCGTATTATTGTGTTTGTATTAGTGCTGTGTATCTTGGAAATGTGACGTAATAGAGAGAATCTGATTTGTCCACTGAATTCAGCACCCAAAAATAAGTTATATCGAACCATTTACAAACCAGATAAAAAAAATCAATTTTTTGACCAGTGTAATCAGTGAAGCAGTTGTTCCCTCTAGGACAAGAAAAATAAAATGACGTTGGTGGAGGACTTCCCTTTTTAAAAGTAGAGAACGGTATATGACCGTAATGGCCTCGCAAATTAAATCAGGTCGGCACGGTTTTGTAGTGAATGTATAGTGGCTGCGTTGTGTCAATTAAATTAATAAAACATCATATATTTAAGTTATTATTTATTAAATTGGTTGGATTATATTATTTCCCTTGATACACGTCACGGGTCTTGGATATCATGAGAGTGGCTGTCGACAGATTTAAGGTAATTTCACAATATAATTTGATTGATACTTGATGTAATATAACCAATATTAAATATCACGCCTGGTTTTTTATTATAATAATTAGATCCATGGTGATTACCCGAGTGGTCAACGCTAGGCGTCGATAAATACGTTACAAACACATGACTCCCCAGAGTTGATCCGAGAGCGCACTTGGATCAAGCCCAGTGAGATAAGAGTAACGAGTCTGACCCTACTCTACTCAACTGGCATTTTTTTAAATATAAGGAAAACACTCCCTTTGGTCCTCGTGGCCCAACGTGGACCAAGTAGCCTAATTGTCCTCCAGTACTGTTAGTGATGGTACCCTGTGTGTCCAAGATAAGGGAATAGATCATCCCCCCCCCCCCCCACATACACACATAAAACGTTTAGGGTGCTATTGTTTGTGCTGATAACTTTCACAATATTCCTTAATGCCTAGCTAACAGGGTATTAATCTTATACTACCCCGTTACTGCCTACAAGGTTGCTAAAATCGTCTGATTTTCTAACGTGTTAGTAAAAATTGTATCAATATAATGGGAGAAATGTAATGTGTTTTCTTATACTCGAAATGAATATGGACTTTTTTTTAAATTTCTGCAGAAGGAACTCCTCTGATTTTAAATATTTATTACCTAGGAATTTGTATTTTTCCTGACCGAAAACTAGTTTATCAAAATGATCATGCTTTTAAAAGTACGTAGACATAAGTAGAGCCCGGATCTTTATGTGGTATTAACCTACCAAAATTTGTACACAAATAAGTAACAACAACATTTAAACTATATAGTAAAATATGTAATAATGTGAAAATATTTAATATTGAATAAACTTTCTTTTTATACACTTATCATAATAGAAAAATCTCAACGGCGTTAGCTCACAATCAAACGATACTGACTAAGTGGCCACCGTCTGTTGGTGGAGATATTGTCAACTTCTGCTGATAGAGAGTGTCATGTGCTCAACACAATGAATCATCCAGCCGTTAATTTCAGTTTTCTAGATCAGAGCTGCTAGTTTTTCATTCAAGTAGCTTCACATTTGTCATCATGATCCTGAGTTAACGCCATTCCAGACCCGTTACATTACAGAAACTTTGGAAACACCGGGAATCTAACCTTGGACCTCGGGATTTGTAGCCATGAGCTCTGACCACTAGACCATATAGGTGCTCACTTTAATAATTCAGACCAACATTAGTGGAACGAAATCTGATTTCATGGCTGAAAGTTTATGAAGGCCACTTTTCCTAAACACTTAACCTATTGGCTATCACTTGTAGTCTATTAGCTGATAGTTTGTGAGCTAGCTACAAGTATGATAGTGTGATCTAAAGAAACATTGGGGAAGGAGGTAGTCTGGTAGGGGATGGAATGCAAACTGTGTCGGAATGTTTCTCACGTGGAGTTGTGGGAAAATTCTCTGACAGATGATGCTATGTTTTCTTGATGCTCTATATTCGTTTCGTCTCCTAACCAATGAAGAGCGGGAAAATCAGCTATTCAGAGCCAAGAACTATTGTTTTTACAACTCGTAGAACTGTGTTTACAAACTGACACGCCGTGCGAGAGGCGTGCCAAGGAGACGACTTTATGGCAACGCCAAATTCTCTTCCCTTCACAGCACGAGAAACGTTTGACACAAAGTTATGTTACGGCAACTGTAATCATCTCTGATTATCCATTATAATTGACTTGAACTTTTCTCACTGCCAACCTTTCTCTGAATACATTTCCTTATGAAAGTAGAGGTTGCCTGAAAACTAGTGACTCAACATTTTAAAGTATTTTTCTCAAGAAAGACATAAAAATAATACGTCAGTAAATAAACACACAAAATATGTAATTTTATGTAGACTACGGTAAGATATATAAAAATATGTAAAATAAAAATTGAAAATACAGTCCCAAACAATATATTTCGCCAACATTTCGCTTTTCACATTTATAACTGGCAGGATAAAAATATGTAATTACATAAAATTCCGGGCTCTAACTAAGGTTTCATCAACTCCATAACAAGTTTTATATTCTTGGTTTTGACGTTCACATCGAAGTGAACTCATTAAGGATTCAAATTTATTTTTCCCTTCATTTGGATCACACTTGAATGGTTCACTTATTTCATTCCAGGCATATAGTTATTTTTTTACATATAATTGTATAATCACTATGTGTCGGATTCCATAGACACTCATATTTGCAGTATAAATCAATTAGTTGTAATAAAAGAGTATCACTCTATTCCTTAGCCACACATAAAAATGAGATTCTATTCAATTTGCTGTAAATAGTCCCTACCGCGTACACACTACCAACAGCCTGCTAGCGAATATCCTTTGATGTACCGAAAAGTGAGCGAACTTTGGTGAACTAGTTCACCCTCATTTGCCTAGTGTGTACGTGGCTTTATACACTGGACACACTGGCCCACACACTGGAGACGTTGGCCCATACACTTGACCTAATGGCCCAATCGCTATACATGCAGGCCCCAAACTAAACACTCTTAGCAACTCACTGGGAACTCTGGCCCCCTCACTGAACATGCTGCCTACTCCCGGGCACGTTAGCCTTGACACGCTGGTCCACTCACTTGTCTAGACTTGACTCTGACTGGAGCTCTCTGGCTATCGTAGACCATGTTTATTTATGGGTCACAGTTTAGAGTCTGGAATCATCCATTTCTATAATACTGGAATAAAATGAACTTGGACACTTCCAAACTTGTCCTTTTCCCTCTCATCTGTCTCTTTTAATACTACTGGCACTATGACTGGCTTCATATCAGCTAAGCCAGGAGAGAGCTAGAGAAAACAAAGAGCTCAGTTAGGGAGAACATTATTATTATTATATTGGGTTTTATAGGCACTTTGAAACAAAGAGGATATACGGGCTTTAAATAATATTATTAACATGGTAAAATCTCCACAGGTGAGAGTAATACAAAATATTTCACCTAGCAAGCTCAGCGCGCCTGAAAAAAATAACACATACAAATTCTAAAATTTAAATTAGAATGTTAAATGAGGCAAAATATATTTGATCCGTGGAACTCAAATGGCTTAATATTATGATTTGGAGCGATTCACCTGTAAAAAAACACAGGTGTATAGCCTACATAAAAATATTTAAATATAGTAATATTTTTAAAACTTATCTGAATGTGAGATAATTTTCAAGTGAGCCACTCTAAGAGTGAATTCAAAAGAAATTAAAAATATTCGCCTGGTGTATAAAACGTAGTCAACACATGACTGCATCCGCACTGTCGAGTAATATAAAACGAAGGTCACCATTTAAAACAAGAGCCAGGTGAATATAGGCATACTTGTGAAACTCCACCAAAATGTGGTACACACTAAGGGGAGCATCGAAAAACCCACACTCTGGAGGTGTATCCCCTCCTAATGAAAATCCATTGGGCAGAAATATATTGCCACGATTACCTCTTTTCTTGTATACTTTCGTATAGGAGAGGGCCATCGAGACACACCGTTCATAATGGACCACAAATGGTTCTGAGCATGAGTCAAAACCCACTGATCGTGCCGGGTGTGTAAGACCCCATACCCTTTAGATATAAAAACATGACACCCAAATTCCCTTCAGGAGGTAGATGTACTGCCTCCTTGGCTGCGTGGTCCACCTTCATTTCCTGAGGGACCAGCGTGACCAAGAGTCCAGTAGAAGGTGATCCAGGTTTGAATTGGATATATCCTTCGGAAGGACTATCCCGCAGGTGTCAAAAATCGATAGAATTCGGATACCAACTGACCTCTTACTACGTCATTTGGTTTAATACAAAAGATGGCTGGGGGATGGAACACAGATTGGTAAGCAACATGCTTTCGCATACAATGATGCTTTAAGATCTAAGAAACTAGAAGATTAGACCACTGGTAAGAAAGAAAGGGGATAAATGGCATTGGGACAAATGCTGACAAATAAATTGGTACAAAAAGCACGAGTAGCCAGACGTATATCAGCATGGTGGAGACCATCGAGCATCCTTAACGTTGAAGGTCTAGGTATCATAATAAAGTTTGGATCTTACCAAGGTCCTATATAACGCACATCAAGATTTCCCTATCAGCAACCCAATTGCAACCGCTAATAACTTTAAGCACATTAAGGGCTTTGAAACACTTTGCTTTCAGGTGTTTTATGTGAGCACGTTAATTTAAAATCAAATTAAACTTCCAGTAGCTTTACGGTTGCCTAGACTGTTAAAATAGCGTTATCCATTAAAATATTGAGGATTGGGTGTAAAACACGTATTCTATTGAAGTGGACGACAGTCATCTTGGCTGCAGAGAAGTGATAGCCACTAAGCGATTCCCACGTCTATAGATTGTTGACAGGAAGTTGTATATGCTGTTCAGCCCTGTGGAGATTAGATGAACTGCAATGCATTCCTTATTCATCCACGATAATGCGAGAACGGACAGGTAAGTGCACTTTGTCCATAATGCTATTTATCACAATAGAGATCAATACAGTTTTAAATACTGCTCTGATAGCACCCGAATTTCTTGAATAAAATTTTCGGTTAAGTTGTTATTCAACCTTATCGGGAAGTGTCAAGTTGACATAAATTAGTTATAAAAACGGGAGGTTCCCTTGGAACTCCCGATCATAAAAAGTTTTCAATATACCGTACAACCGGTGACGTAATACGGCTTCTCCGCATCAAAGAAGATGGTCAATAGTTGCTGTTTATGGATGAAAACCCCATGAACTTCCGTCTCAAGGTGAACAAGATGATCCACCGTGGATCGGTTATAGTGAAAACCACAGTGAATATAGAATAGCAGATTGAGAGATTAGGGTAACCAAACGTTAAGCGCACCGGTACATATGTCAGTCAATATATATATTTTTAGAGGTCTAAGAAAATGTGAAATTGATCATTTTGCTTTTTGGTAGGCAAATATATTCCTTTTTTCTCAATATTTCAGTAACAGTGTAAAATATTACAATTATGCTCTTTGATGGAGTATTTCTGCATAAATGCATATTATTAAGCTTTACAAATTTTTCGAAATTTTAGTAAATGTTTATTCTAAGATAAAGTTTAAGAAGAGCACCGTAAAACTTATTTATACTTAAACTTTTCATCATACAACGTGTTCGTCACCCAACTAGTGGTTAAATGGCTGACTCAAAAGCGTCATTTTCGCTTTCGCATTAGAATGGATTGTCAGTGTCAGGGAAATTGGCACTTTAATCTTGGTCTGGTGTACAGGGGGGGGGGGGAGTTTTACCTAAATTACTTCCCACTCTCCCTTGATGCAATTGCGGTTACATTTACTTTATATATATTCCTAATTCCTACCTCATATGCTAATGTTTGTAGATAACCAGGGTGTGTGTTGAAACGCGTAGTAAAAATTTAAAAAATAGCTCCATTGGAGATTATTCTCTATCGGAAATAAATTTCCTTTCCTTTTTCAAGTAAATCAGTTAAAAACTAAAATAAAAAATATAAAAGAATATTAGTACGTTCACCACCAAGGCTATAAATGAGTTTTTCCAGAGAATAGCGATTGAGAAGCGAACACAGAGGAAATGTACCCCCATTAACGTGAAGACGGAATAAGACTACCATAGTAATAAATAACATTTGAAAACAAAACACCTTTCTTCAAGTCAACCCAGTCGGATTTAAACCTGTAACTTCCCGTAAAGGTAACGCCAGCATATTGTGAGCATGACACTTTAAACCCTCTGATCACAGGTGTGTGGCAAAAATTGTACAAAATAATAAACTAATCTTGGTTATTTCTTTTTTATTTCGCCAAAGCTACACATTTTATAAAACATATTTTTTCAGGCATTTTATGAACTACTAGTCCCGATATTGTTTCTATCAAAAGTTATTCATACACGTGGCCACTAACAAGGCTATCTATGGTCCGTACTATGTATGCGGATTACCAATATGGAACCCTGGCCTTTTAACAAGAAACGTGCTATGAAATCCAACCAATGGGCTTTGCTATCAAACCACCCCACCGAGGTAATTTTATTTATTTTAGCACCACGTCTTACTAACCGTTTGGGCTATATGCTTATGTACTAATTACACAAATGGTTTTAGAGATTAGGAAGGTCATATTTATAGGAAGTGTACCAACATTTGAGTGTAGGGAAAGTGTAAAACCATCTTGGAAAAACCACCCTCAGTACACCTGACCGAGATTCTAACCTCAATATCCCCGTAATTGGCAGTCTGGTTAACTGCATGAGTATCGCGTTGAATGGAGCCACTTCCGGACAGTCTTTTAGGTTGTCCAGACTGGTGTACGTGTCCTCTTCACAACAGAGATAGTAACGATTCATTAACCTTTCTCAGACTAAAATGTTCACTGTATCAAATTATTATTATTATTATTATTAGCACCGCGTCTTACTACCCGTTCGGGTTATACGCACTTACGCTAATGTGTAATGGTAGGGTGATTGTGAGATGAAATGAAGGACCTACAGTTTAACGTGGAATCTGAACCACGGTGGCGACCTGGCACTGTATCAAAAATATACAGCTAGAAACATATATCAGCCTACTTTACTTGGAGCCGGGGTCTGGTATGGTATCACGTTCACGTGAGGGTCAAACAACATACCACACGTCCATTCCCAGAGCTCTCCTTATGAAAACTGTTAGACAACAGGACCGTAGCTTGAAAGCTCTCCAATACAACTGACACCAAACGAGGTATCGCTCTTCTCCCTCGTGCTTGCGGCGAAAGGTAAAATCAGAACTTAAACAAAATAAAAGCACTAATTTAATTAGTGCCAATATACTTTATTTTAATTTTACATTATCTTAGACGCTAAAATAATACAATTATACTGACAAATTTACTTTTTACTTTAGTAAATTCAATTATTTAAATTAAGCTAATTGTCAGTTTTTTTCAACCGGTACACAAATGCAAGCTCGCTCAATTGTCGGCATATTGAATTCAAAAGAAGTGTTTCCTCTATTGTGGTGCTCATACCCTCAGGATTGCACAAAGGATTTAAAGGTGTAAGTGAAGAACCAATGAGTTCAATTAATAATTGAGTTTTTAGAACCAAATGGTGATCAACATATTTAATCAGATACGCTCAAAATTGAAAATGAACATATAAAAAAATGCATAGCTGCAACTATTAATTTTTAGAGGTCCCAAGACAGCTGCAAAGCTTATGATGGCTTTCCTAGACTTGTAACAATGGCTTATCTACTGTGGGCATGAATATTTTAAATAGAAATAAACCGAGTTCATAACCCAGTGGTATTCCAGAGACAAACTGACTGAGCAGTAGTTCAGTTGTGTCTTGTACTTCATCAGAGGACGTAGCCCAAACTAGGACCACTGCATGGTGAAGACATATCGAGTTTTAAGAGTAATTTACTCATAGTGATGCTTATAGATATAAATATCCGATAGTTTGTAATTTAATAGCATATTATATAATTCCTTTTCAAAAAATTAGTAAGCTAAGGAATATTACATCTCACGTGACTATTATATATGTGCGCTCTCATCCTAAATGAATAGGTAACCGCTCATAACAAAATATGTTTTGATAATATTAAGTGTGATAAACAAAATATGGCGGATTTCAACGTGATGCAATGAACTATTATAATCATTTCTTTCCTTATAGTACGGTTTTTTCTGAGCTAAGCTTGATATTTAAGATGTGTTAAAATACGGAACAAAATTATTTATAGGGCTGGTCAGAATATACAATGGGATTTGATTCACGTAATATGGCAGAACTCTATGCACATGTGTAGAATATAGACGTGGGCTGAACTGAGGAAGATGCGCCATTTATAATAATGTCATTGTGGTTGGCAGAACATCGTATATTCGCCGTGGAGACTTATTTTAAAAACATGACTAACCCATCACAGTGCAAAGGAGTTGTCATCACTATTTCGGGCTAGGAAGTCAGGACAACGTCCCTGACGACCTTACGATCTTAAGAGGAGTGAAACAGTTCCATAATACTGCATTATGCCTAAAACTAAAAAAGCCACGGACGTTCAAGATCCCAGTGGACACCTGCTCTAGTCTAGAAGGCCAACAACGTGTTACTCTGAAATCCTCGGCGATCGGCCAGCAGGCACGCGTTGGCTCTGGGAATGTTGACTCGCTCCCTGTTCTGCATCATTCATAGCGGTACCTGTACTTTCAGCCGTACAAGCTGTATGTAGTGCAGCAGTTGACAGCACTGTAAAAATCTCTCAGCAGGAACTTTACCACGGACTTTCTTATATATTTGGCATTGACCAAATGATCCTGAATAGCCTCTTTGTGTCTGACGAGCCCCATTTTGAACTGTCCGAGAGTGTAAGCAAGTATAATTTAAGATATTTAGAACAAAAAAACCCACGCCCGCTTAGTGAGAAACCGCTTCATATTGATCGTTTGACAGTGTGGTGCGGCATTGCATCGTTCGGCATCATAGACCCTTATTTCATCGAGGATTTTCACAGTCGTGCCATTAAAGTTAATGGAGATCGCTACGTCAAGCAGTTGAACAATTTCTTGCTTTCAGGCATGACCAACTGAAACCTATTACAGATATGGTTTGAACAAGACAGGGAAACTGCTACCCATCAGTCCATGGTCGTCTTGTGATCTGCATTTCCTGGTCATCTGATTTCCAGAATTGGTCACCAGATCTATCCACCACGGACTTCTTCTTATTGAGGTCCTTAAATTTTTTGTGTTCAACACATGTCCTCATTAATTTGCTGAACTTGAAGATCGGATACAAGGCACCGTGTGAAACATTCACTTGGACATATTGAATCGTGTGATGCAGGCTTTCATCTGGTGCTTGGAGGAATGTGTTGCTAATGGTAGACACCTACGTCGTTTTATCTTCAGGAAGTGAGATTGTATATTCATGATAGTACAAATGGCATACCTTTGTCTTTGTACCGTTGTTATTTTAAAATAAATTATTTAATTTATTACGTCATGAAGTCTTATTCAAATCCTACTATTCAATATGCCCTACCCTATGCTTTACAATATAGCAGATATTTTTTCTTTTTAATTACTCTCAATCCCTCATAGAGGGAGAAATGTTGTAATCGTAAAAAAAACTGAAGTAGTGATGTTGATAAATGTCCACATTTTATGACCCCCTGAAACTGAAAAAAGGTCTTCAAAATGATGTATTTCTGTTCATCTGTGTGTCTGTATATCGGCCTGGATCCAAAACTATTTTACCAATTAACATAATCCTTGTTGTCTATGGTTCTCCTAAATTTCCACTGAGGGATTTTTGGAATTAATTACTTAGCCCTAAAATTAAGGGTAATTTACTAGTGGGTGGATAGAGAAAAATATAGATTTTCTCAAAATCCTCTAAAACAATTTTGACTAAATTTTGTAATCATACATTGTTTATTTAACATTACAAATAAAATGGCAAGTCTCATTTTCCCATTGATAAGAATTAAAAGGTACTTTACATAAACCAAAATTTTCAATTTTATTCATATCTCAGCAACTATTTGAAGTACTAAATAACTTTCATTTTAAATATGTAGTACTATTCAAAATAAAAATATTTTATTTCGAATATTTTTCCTTACAACTAAAAGCTTCTGAGATACAAGCAAATATATTAATGTGTTTATAAAGTTCTTTGAAAACATACATTTATTATTTCATTTATGCCCTTTTGGGTGGAATGTTTCTGCATCCATGTAGGCTATTTTGTTTAATAAATGTATCTATTTTAATATAAACAGGAAAGAAAGTTTCTGTGGTGAACCATACATTTATTTTTAGGAATTACTGAAAGGAATAAGTTGGTCAGGCTATGAACACAAAAGGGTTCATGGTTGTCGAAATTTTGGAAACATTGATATAGAGCGTGCGTTTTCTGTGCAGTGCCTTACTAAAGTATATTTGCATACGGGGAGATAATATTATTAATACTTATCCCCTATCCCTAAATAAAACTCCAACCACAAGTTATTGCGGTTTGGCTTTTGTTGGTAAAAATATTAAATATTTATAAAATAGTAGTGACAAATATTCAGTCGGAATTATCTGGCTGGTGCTACATTCTGGCTTCTAGCCCGCACATTGACAGCTAATCGGTTAGAAACGATCATTTATCAGTTAGAAATCAGCCGTATTATAGCACTCGGTAGTAAGTGAGAGAGAAAGAGATAAAGGCCCCCGGGGTGGATTCCTCTCTCCCTTCTCCAATATACCACCTTTGCTTGATTTAAAAAAAAAATGCAGCGTGTTTTACTTAATACTCGTCCGGACTATAAGATTTTATCTACACCTAGGGGGTAAGGATGAAGAAGGTAAATCTTAGAGGAAATATATATAATCTTTAGGGGAGCCATTCATGAGAAATAAACCTCACTACACCAGGAACATATTCAAACAGTAACGCCCCCGTTTCTGGCA
Source organism: Timema cristinae (assembly GCA_039000515.1). Classification (NCBI taxonomy): domain Eukaryota; kingdom Metazoa; phylum Arthropoda; class Insecta; order Phasmatodea; family Timematidae; genus Timema; species Timema cristinae. The sequence continues at coordinate 26,432,412 of JBCFYV010000012.1, read as the reverse complement.
AATTCATCTAGACGCAAATTTGACTTTTAGTCTGTGTTACAACGATGAGGATCCCTTGTTTTAACACATTACAAAAGTAACAGGTGTAAATAGAAAGTATTTGAATGACATTACCTTTATGAAAAGGTTTTTCTGAAAGCCCCAGACAGTCCCGTGGGATTAAAGCGGGACGTTTCATCCTAATACACGCGGGGACTGTAAATCAAAGCGCTGAGTCCATGAAGCCCTTCGTTTAATTACAGCGAGAGAACGTTTTGCTTAGGACGGGAGGGGACTCAAAAGAAAGCTGCTTTTGTGCAGTTTGTTTGGATTGTGACACGGAATGGCTGAGAATGAAAGGGAGGAGGGCGAGAGAGAGCAATTCAATTTAGAAGAAGTTATTTGAAAAGTGTGGTGTGTGATCGCTTTCATAAAACCTCACACTAGCAAGATTGTTTTCTATCAATGATTACACGTGCTCCTACGCGTGGCCTCACTCTACTTTCATAGTCAAAGGTTTCACTCAGGTTTTTAAGTTTTCATAGATTTTTCAGCTATTGGTGTTTAATTCAAAGTAAAACTTTTCTTTCCTCTCCTTCATATCACAATGAGAAGCTTAAAACTAAACCATCTCCCATCTTTCTATGTCGATATACACAATTAATTTTTTTGTGGTAGTGGAACATGAAATTCAATTTCGTAGGAAATATTACTACGGTAAATATTTTATTTGCCCATATACAATCAAATACTAATCGCGTTTTAAATCGTGATGTTAGTAAAAAATTATTGTTTAGACGAACCACTGTGCACACATCAGAAAATTTAGAAAGTTGCTAGAAAAATATGTTTTTGTGGAATGCTTCGATTTTACCGAGATTGTGGACCCCTAACCATTGAAATGAAGATAACCGTTTTCTCCTAATTTTGATAACGGGAATTGGCATATCAAATAATTACGTATATATTGTATGGGTAACAATCTAGAGGCAGAGGTGCTAACTTTAAAATATTTTGGGGGCCCCACTTACACTTCTAACATCTCCTATCATTATTAATAAGTCTCGGTTAGTTATAATAGCTGAGCTATTTTAAATTATACATGTGAGCTACAACACTTTTATTTCTATTTGGTTTAGAATTTTGGAAAAAACTTTAAATTACAAATTTAATCAGTGATTAACGTTAATGGAGGTTGATGAATAGTAACCGGAATGACCAAAATTTGAAGAATTCTGAAATGTAAGCAAAGATTGTAATTAAATAGTTCACATAATGTAAAATGTGTGTGTTTACTTTTCCTTTTGTTAAATGTGATGGTATAGTCTATACACTCCAGCTAAGATTCTTACAGTGAATGTTGACTTATGGATCTCTACCATATAAATGAATGAATTAGCTATAGAGTCCATGTTTAAAGAGTTAGTTTACTCTCGTTGCACATTCTGAATAGCAAGATATTTCAAGTGTTTCTGGATCATTGTTGATCTCAGGTAGGTTTTCAGTCTTCTCAGACTTGAAAATGAACTTTCTTCTATAGAACTCGACACAGAGGTCGTCAGGAGAAGTCAGACGAACTTAACAAGCTCTGGAAGCAAGTTCTTCTTTTGCGGGTTTTTATAAAGAAAGTCAAGAAGCCATGCAACCAACACGTTCCTTCCTATGTTACAAGTTATCCATTAACATATCTCTATGTAAAGCCACTCTTTATCCATCACTGTAATCTTCAAAATGTTCACTAACCTTCCGGAACTAATTTCTCATGCCAGTGATAAAGTGTTAAATGTTTATCATGAAGTCAAGAATATTGGACTTCAGTCTGGTGTTCATGTACTTTACGATAGTATGGGTGACTTGAATGAAATCCTTATGGTAGAATTAATTTGGGGTGGTGAATGGAAGAACACCTCTGTTATTTGCTTACATCATCTAATTGGTAAGGAATCCTCCAACTTCTTGGTAACCTCATCTACGCAACACTTAGACTTTATGATTTTGAGTTTGTGTTGTACCAGAAAAATTAAAATTGCTTTATGAAATTTCTCAGGAGTTCAAACAACATATCAATAATTTCTAAGGCCTGTTCAAAATGAAATAATGACATTTGTGGATACAATATTGGTCTTTTTTATTGGTCAAAACATACAAATGAGGACATTAGTTCATTAAAAATAAAATTATAAAATCTAAAACCAGGACCCCACAAAGTTTTACATAAATATAGTGCTATTTATTCTTGGGTTTGCTAGTGTATATTATTTAGTTTTACATATATAATGAGTTTTGAGTAAATATCTCCATTTTTAAACAATAGAGCGAGAAAGTCCTTGCGAAGATCCGTACCATATATTTATTTATTTATTACCATAGCTTTTAATATAGACGTCACGGAAATAAAAAAATGTTTTTTTTTTGTATCAGCATTTCAATTTTTTTCTAATCAGTTACGTAAGTCCTGGAAGTATTATTATCTTATTTTGGTTGTTTAATGTCATTCATCAAATATATTGTAAATTGAAAAGAATCATCAACATTATGTCTATAAATTAAAATATAAAAAGGGAACTCAAGGAGCTCTCCCCCTCAACCTACAAAAACCATTGACCAAATAAAACATAAGATAGCTAGGGTAGATAATAATCTATTTATTAAAATATGTCTACAGATGACTAAACATATTATACTATATACCAATATTGGTAGTCTAGATTTTCCTATTCTCCTATCTTAAACTCTATACAATAATTTTATAATATAGTATATATTTAATATAGTATTTTATAATAAGTGAGGTTACTTAATATAATTTCAATCTAACGTAAAATTAATGCAGTTAAATACATTTACAACTTGGATTTTACACATTGTCCTTGTTGACCTATGTGATGATTTTAATCCCTGTTTGAAGCTATTAAGTATCGAAATGGGCGGCTGCGCAACATCCAGCCTTCAGGCCAGTCAATGCCCTGGTCGCCCGTAAGTGCCGGATTACACTTATTTCCAAGTGATCTGTGGTCTTGCGGCTCCTCAGCAAATCCAGTAATTCGTTTCTTGAATGTCTCATTGGCGTTATGTTTTACCTACTGGTAAATCAAGGCCAGGCTCCGGTTGTAATATACATTGCTGCCCATAAAATTTCGGACTCAGACCCCTACCCTTGGCAGACCTTTCCAAGATACCTAGATAGAATGAGATCATAGGCTTTTCCACATCCCATAACTATTATCTTAAATCTTAGGTCTTGTGTTTTATGTTTTCCCACTGTCCGTCTCATCCACCTCTAGTTTGTCCTCTCAATTACTGTCATCTTCCGACTTATTGCCCTCATCCATCCTACTGTATATCTTTATTTTATTTTTTCCCCATCTATTTTCCTTAAGTTTGTCAATATATTTGTCCCATTACTTGAGCGAAATTAGAGTTGAACTTTATCTAGGAGCTTCCTTAGGACGCCGTTGCATAGGATATCATAGATATCGCATCCCCGTATTATAGCCTGCTGCTTGTTCTTCCGTTGTTGCTTGGTTCCACATTTCTAATCAGCACGGTCAGGTGCTGCCTGTTCAGTGCTTCTACTCTGTGGAAACGGCGTTTTTTCAGCCGTTTTATTATATCTCTCCTTATGATCTACAGATAAAGTTTGGTTATACCTAGTGTGATTCTCAACAAGTTAGTGGATGTCATAGAATATGAGCAGAATGGCCTCAGAACAATAACCCTCTGAATCCTCTTTAGCAACTTAGCTAGTACTACATTCCTCAGATGGTGCACCTACACATTATCCCAGTAACCCACAATGGAAACAAGTAAGGTCTAGTTCTATCTCTCGATGGTATGCATAGGGATATGGAACCTACTATGACCTATGCTGATTATTTTATTCTTTAAACCTTTGCTTTGCCACATACTTGCTTCATGTAGCCCTGGAAATGGCGTTTTTTATCCAACATCACACCCAAGTATCTGGTGGTCCTATTTCACTTCATCCCTGGAGGCTATCTTCAGGGAAGGATCATTTAGAAGCGTCCCTTTGAACATCATGTATATGGTCTTCACTGGTGACAAATGGAATTTAAACCTCTTGCACCAGGTATCCAAGCCTTCTAGTACCAGGTTTTTCTTGGTCTCTATCTGTCATCCTGAAAGTCCTTCAGCTACTATGAACAGTTCATTCGTGAAGGCCACTAATCCCTTATGTTCCTGAGAGCACCTCTATATCTTGTAACCCAGGTTGAGTCCTACATCACAGAAAACCATGCCGCTTACTGAGCTATATGGGCAGCATTCGGTCAGATTCTTATTCAGGGATAATTCTTGACGTCTCAATGTGGCATGTCTTTCCTTGAAATTGTCCATGAAGCCTTAGTACAGCTTCCTGGGACATCTTATTACTCCAAGTTTCTTGAAAAGAGTAGGACACCACAGATTGTAAAATGCCCTTGAGATTCCCACGCATATTCTAAATGTGTACTTTGATGTCTAGTTATCTATTAGTTTCATAGTCATTGATATTGTGTTTTATGTAGACCTTCACTATCTAAATCCTTATTGCCTCTGGTGTATTATTACCACCTTGTGGCATTTCTGTAGTTTAGCACAAATGTTACTTTATTTTAGCTTACCACAGGTGTTAAGCAAACATATAGGTCCATATGACTTAGGTAGCAGGTTTTTTGTTTTATCGCTTCTTTAGGATAACTATTTCACTCTGTTTTCAGATTTTAGGTACTCTGCCCTGTATCAGGTATTCGTTCATTAGCCAGTTTACATTCGTAGTGATTCAATCAGCAATTTTCTGCAGTACTTCAAACTTTCTAAAAATTGGAACAGGTGCTTTGTTTTCCATCAGTGAAGCTTTGAACCTCTTGACTAAAACCTATATTACTGTAGTCACGTCAGTTTAATCAACGTTTAAGTCGTTGATTGTATTATGGTTTATCTTTTTGAGCATCTTCATCATATTTGGTGCCACCAGGAATAAATTTTTCAAGGGTCATTTACAACGATTATTCTTAGCATGTAATCACCGTTTCGGCTGGTCACTGCAGTGAAATGACCAAAGCTGAGGGCCTTAGTTTCCCTATCAAAAACTTAATAGATAGACCCCAGGGTTTTGGCTGGTTGTTATTTTAAATATTTTCCCCAGATATCTTCCTTCAATGCTGTCAGACAACCTTCAAGCACATTATTCTTTTTTATTCTGTAGATTCTATGGATTATCTGCCTACTTTCCGGTCTAGATCTCTCCTGTAGATCTTCTTGCATCGTATGGCTTCCCGACGCAGTCCCTGCAATTGGTTATCCCATAGTTTATAGGCGACTTTACTCTCTTATTTGTGGAAAGGTACTACCACCCTGATAGCATCCTGCAAATACTACATTAGCTTTTCCGGCTTCAAGATCAGTTGTTCCCAGGTGATACTAGAGTCGGCAGAATCTAACTCACCCTAGTCTACCCCAGTCTACTTTGTGATGTTGGTTTTACGTCATCTTCTCTAGAATTTTTCATATTGTCCCTTCCACAATGGTGAGCTTGAAACCGATAAGTTTGTGGTCACTGCTATTTGCATATTCAATCACCTGCCATTATTTTATCATGAGTAGGTACGATGTCAATTAGGATAACACATATGTTGCTGGATTCCAATGCTCTTCCTGCATATCTCTTCGGTGTTTTGCCTCATTTACCCCCTTGAACTTCCTGGAATTGATTAATTCTTTCAGTGACTCCCCTATTTCAACCATCCTCACCACTTGGGCATTAGAGTTAGCATCAGCGGTGTATATCGACGGTACTCTTGGATATGCGCTATTTCTTTTAGATTTTCCAGGAATGGATGTGTATTGTTGCTGTGTTTAAAGTACATGTTCATCAACATACAACTGCCTACCTTGTTTCTGAGTCCCACACATGCCACATATTGAGCACTGAATTGGGTTATCTTGGTTGCTGTTATGTTTTGGTTGAATATAATAAAAGCAATCCACGGTTTTACTCCAATAGTTAAAATCCTCGTGGTGACTGGCATGTGTAATTTTTTCCACTCTTTCTATATGGCCCCTGCACACACACATTTTTAAATGTGTGTGCTCGGGCAAACCTTCGTATTTCATGTAGCAGGGCTACACTTCTCATCTCATTCAGCAGACCAACTCTTACTTTGATATGGAATCCATTTTCTCCCATTATTGATGGTATGTATTAAAGTGGCTTTTTGGCCACGTCTCCTTAGGGTTGAATGTCTTGCGGCCGTGTGCTTTGACGCCTGATCGTAGAGCTGATGTTCGTTGAAAGGTCTCATTTCTACGATTGAACATTTTGCACTCTTGATGTGCAAGCTCGCCTTATTTGTTAGGAAATTCACAGACTTAAGGAATTCTCGTTTAAGTGCATCTTTAACACTCATTTGACGAAGGAGAATATATTTGCTGGGCTGAGGCATATAAAACCGGTCGTGTGCCTGTGGTAACACTTTATTCCTTTAACACATCTCAGTTGGGCAAATAATTACCACTAGTGACATCTTCTTAGACTTCTTCCAAATTACATCCTTTAACCACTTATTCAGTAGGTGTTTTATTATAATGTTCATAAAACATACTATTATAATTTTACTAACTGTGCCTAACAACCTCTGCTATGCCTTTGCTTTATTTGTTCGGACGTACTAAAAACTCTCCAACTATTGTGTATGAACTTCTTTACGAGCTGCAATATTCACCAAAACTGTGCTCATAAAGTTGTCTATAGTTTCAACCTTTCTTTCGTTCTTTGACCGTATTTGAGTAGGTTCTTGAAACCCAGCATGTCTAGTTTCCATGAATCTTCAACCATAGTTTCATTCACATACAATGAGGTAACCACTGTGAATAGATTCGCACAATCTATATCCATATCCTTAGACAATTTCCTCAACAAATTCTAACCTAGGTTGGTCTCGATACTACTAAGCCATTTCCAAACTGAAATTTATTCCCTGTCTTAAATATACCGGCAACACCAGCTTCAATCAACAATGCAATGAGCCCTTCTTCATTCACTACCAAAACGTTGGCTTTTCTGGTTATTTAGACCATGTATTATTTCTGCGTGTATTGTATCCTGTAAGACTAATCGAAATTGCAGGCATATTAATATGACAAATTTTACACAAATATATTCTCTAGCCTGTATAAAAATTTCTTCTGTAATTGCGCCACAAAAAGAGAGAATGCCTCAACGCTTCTTTTCTACTAATATCATAACCTAATTTTCTGCTACACTAGAAGTAGTATATGATTTTATACTTTCAGTTTCAACTAATACTCTTACTTCACATTTTGCATTGACTCCAAACAACATTACTCTTAAAGTTAACAATAGAACTTCTGAAGACGTTGATACACTTGCAGCCTTTATGATCAAGCAGTGAGACTCAGGCTTCCTTTAAATTCCTTGTGTTTCATTTTGAGAGGAGCTGAATATTTAAAACACATCAAAGTTGCATATCTCTTACTACATCTGACATATATTAATGTTGTCTTATAATAATGAGATATATTTTCTATTTTCATTAACAACAAACAAGATCTCTTGCTTTAAAGTATTTTCAGATTTTATATTTTCATACACAATAAAACAAATTGCTTGTTGTAAAGTATTTTCAGCTTTTCGTATAGGGACAACATTTTGCCATGTAGCAATCTACGCTAGGATGTTCCTTTTAACAAGATACTAAAAAATTCCTTCTAAACGTCTGGGCAGTATCATAAGCTAGAAATGCAATAGCAGTGGGGATATAGACGTTTTTAATATCTTCACCAGTTGAAATTTATTAACTTGATACTTTATGACGAAACTTACCACAACAATATTAATTAATCTTACATCCGGTTACATTTTTGTGAGTATAAACTCTAAAATATTGATTAGTCTTTCTTATGGATCAACTGCTTACTGTCTTTTACTTCCGGTATACTACCTTCAACAAATTGATGTAAAAGTGGTGCACAGTTTCTCTAAGGTTATTCCTAGTTAAACAAGTGTTCTCAAAGATGATAACAACTTAGCAAACATAACTGAAAAGGTTGAGAATCTGTTGTATTGGCTATGGTTAGCTTTAGTAATTCTCTCACATATAGTGTGATAATTAAATATGACTTGCCATAATTTTCCTTCAAACTTCCAATCTAAATTGGGTAGCTGTATTTAATAGATGGTTAACCCTCCATCAAATGCTCTAGCTTTAGTATCTTCACAAGTCTTCTGTAGTCAATTTAGGGTTCTCGTGTATTATGGAGTACTTTCTCCAGAAATAAAGCCACTTCTACAACTCTCCATTTAACCTTTTGAGTTCCAGCTAAGTGAGATGATATTTCGGATATTCAACACTATCACAATTCCACGTTGATGGGTCTGTTTTTCTTACCAACTCAACAACTCTTTCAAATAGCAGCTGACCGTTGTTGAAATGCATTGGTATTGAGCTCTATTGTTAATCTCCTCACACCTATTTTTTCATCTTAAACAGCGTCTACCACTAATTTGAACATTCTTCTTCCAAAACAACCAATTTTTCAGCCTTCTTCTCTAGTTACAAAATAATCGCCTTGAGTCTTGGTAAGTTATCACACATCTGACCTTGTGATGATTCGTCCTCTATCTTATCTACAAGCTTTGTGAAGCCCGTATGTTCAACACCCCTCAATCGCTCTAGTTTAATCGTCTTGTCCTGCAACTTAATCAAACTAGCCTGTCACGGTCGCTATAAATCTAAGAAACTAAACTTTACCTTCACTTATTACAAATATTACAACTCTCTTCTTTTTTTTTTTTCCCAAAATTCCAAACTATCCAACAGTAAAATTAAATATTCCGTGTTTATTATGTCTGTCAAAATAACAGTTTTATAAACCAAATTCATACCAATCATTATCAATCTATCTTAGCATATTTTTTCTGCTTCTTACTACCCACCTGATATATTTATATTTAAAAAATAATCGATATGGAGGAATATAGTGGAAGAAAAATATCATGGATAATATTTATTAGAGTTCTTAATATTGTCAAGAAAAAATAAGATTTATAGACAAAAATAGTTAGTTTATTTAATTTTACGTTTGAAAGGTTGTTGCAATATTAAAATATATATTTAACTATTTACTAATAATTTGTTTGACCAACACATTTTTAAATCAAAATAATTATTTTAATTTATCTGACTCATATACTCATATTACTAGATAATGTTGTAATCGTGAAAGTTTTACCCTCGAGATTATGAACAAACAAGTGTTATGTGCCCCCAAACCCATAAAAGAGAATTTTATAACTCTGCCTTACCCGATATTTTCTGTAAGTCTGTCTATATCTACCTGGCCTATATATAAATCGTTTTAATGGATTTTTATTAAACCTATAATTGTTTAAATATTATATAAAATTATGCATCAGGCTTGTGTTTTTTATTTTGGCCCTAATCCTTAATTTTAGGGTAGTTTACTAATAAGTAATTTTATTGATTTATAAATTTTCTAAAATAGCTCTAATAATTTTTATTAAAATTTATATCCAGTGAGTTATTGACTTCACAAATGACACTTTAACGTTTTTACGATACACTTAGCCAATTTTTGTATGTTATTTTTTAATAAAAAAATTTAGTAGCTAACTGATGATTTCTTTAAGATATTGAATTTTTTTTTTACAAATAGTTACAATGATTTTGCTCAAAAGGGGTATCTTGAGTTTATTTTACAAGATAAATAATATTGTATGGTTATTTTTCTAAAATAAATTACTCTAAATTAAGTTTACTTACAACAAATTTTAGAAAGTATAATACTTTTAGAAAAAGTTTTTGAAAATTTAGCTCGAATTTATATATGGGAATTATTTTTCATGATAAATAAGGTCTTGTTTTTATGTTTACAAGTTGAAAATAATTTGACAGTATCTGATTTTTGCAAATTTGAAATATGTTAAAAAAAATTGAAATATTTTGATCAAAATTAATATATGAGGTGTGTTTATTGTTATTAAATAGATTAAATGTGTTTTATTCCATAGACAACTTTCTTAAGAGTAGTTTATTTAAAAGCTTTTTTTTTAAATTATTTTATCCTATTATACAATATGAGATAGTTTGTGCGATTGTGTCATATCATTTATTTCATATACTACACATTCTGGCTATTTGAATATTTACACTAACCTGGTAAGCAAAAGGAAGCTATAATTTAAAGGAATTGTATCTGTATTTGAGTGTAAAGATAGTGTAAATCTATATCGTGGGGGTAGATAACTCAATACACACGGCCATGATTCTAGCCTTGACTTTCACGTCACTAACCAACCAGACAAAACGAGACTGCAGTATTTTCACACATGCCAACCATTGCGATAGAGAAATAAACAACTACCTATCGATACATTATATGTGAGGTATTTGTAGTTTGCGTTACTTACTGACGCTTATGTTAGCATTGCTTATTGTTGTTTGTGTTAGCGTTGCTTAAAGTTGCTTATGCTAGCGTTGATTACAGTTGGTTAGCATGTTATTATTGAGGAGTAAAAACAAAGTAGACTGAACTCTCTCCTAGCGGGGAGTTTAAGAACTTCACCAAACACGGGCTCGGTCGCGGTTAAGTGAAATATTTCATTAGTTCTAATCGAGCGCACATTTTCTACCGGAGTACACCAACCTCCATTGGCGTAACGAGATTACAAGCAAATTGACGGGAAGCTTGTTTTTTTTTATAAAAGGCAGGGTATTTTTGGATTCTAGAAAGGGGTAGGAGGCTAATGACGCAATCGAACCATGCCACAAAAAATAATTATTCTCTCCATTGGGAACATCATGTTCCCATCATAGCTCATATATTACGCAGTCCTTGGGGAAAAGGAGTGGGATGGAGAAAGAGGGGAAATAACACAGATAAAGTGATTCAGTGATAGCGAGCTTGACATTTGAAGCTTGAATCCCAGAAGAGGGTACAATTCCCCTCCCTTTCCATTTCTATGAGATAAACGTATTAATAAAAATAAATATAAACGTAGAAAGGAATATTAGAGATATAAAAAAGAGTGTAAAATATATAAATGGATAGGGACATAGAAAAGTAAGAGAAAGAAGAGAAAGATAAAAGAAGAAGGAAAATAAAGTAAGGAAGGCCCACACAATTTTGATCAGGGTGGTAGAATTATAAATAAAAACATAGAGTGATATTAAGATTAAAAGGGAAATAGTTGTGTAAAGTTAATTCATAACTATCGATCAACCATAGTTACGCTTACCTCTGTGTTCATCTGAAGGGCTGGATGTTACTGTTCTAATTGCAAACAAAAGTACATTTCTTTTTAACCCAATCTTTACATGAAAACTGTTCAGTAGAGTTGGGGCTATAAATCACTGACTGATTTTTTTCACTGATACTCTTGACTAACTGACACTCATACAGACTGTAAATCAAAAGTATCAGCGATTGAGATGATTCAGAACTTCCAAGTCAGCGTCTACTAGACAAGGGAGCAAGGGACTATTTTGCCAAGCTAGAGACTTTATATTTCTTTCATTAATTTACAAACTTATAATTAATTTTAAATATCGGTGGATTGTATTATAGATCACTGCATTCTATTAAATCACTTGGTAACATATCCTGATTCATATCTGAAATTAGTAAATATTTTTAATGTGCTAACAATTTGTATGACCTTTTCAAAAATGTATACAATCGTCACTTGTGAATTTAACAATATATAATTTGGATATTATTTTTTGACTTCTATTTATTATTTGGTCAATTCTATAATTATTAAGGAATTATTTCCAAATGATTTTTTATAATATACAGTAAACTAACCTTACTTCTACTTATATCTTATAAATCTTTTGATAAGTTGATAGCAATTTTATGACAAATTTTATTAATTTATACAAGCCTCACTTGTTTTTATTAATAAAATAACCCTTTTAATTATTTATTAATTGTTATTTTCACTGTCAATTATAAATTGTTCACGTAATTAATTGTTATCAATCAATAAAATCACATTAAATTACTCATCAACTAGATTATAACAATTTTAATTCGAGTTTTTAATCTCCATAGTATATTTATCAAACTCAATTATATATCTCAATTTGTATAGCTGCATATTTAAATTTTTAATATGTTTTATAAAATATGCACTTATAATTTATTCAAGACTACATAATTTGTTATAATATCCTATTTTTTCAACTTATCACATTAATTTTTAATTACAATTCAATTTTAATTTTAATTTCAATCACTTGTATCAATACTGTAACTAGAACCAACATATTGTACAAAACTCTAAGGGTCTATATCTTATAATAAATATCGCTCCTTACTCTCAACTATAGAATGTTTTATAAAAAGATAGAAATTATGGTTTATAAATCTAAAGAGCGCTCATCATAGCAGCCCCAACTCTGCTCGCATCTTACTTTTTGCGCGCGCGAGGTATGAGAGTAAATGTGAAAATAAAAAACCTACGATATGCTATAAATGTGTGTATTATATTCGTATTTAGGCGCGGATTCAGGGAGTCAAAAGGTCAGTTGACCCCGCTGTAAAAGTTAGAAAATTAATTCCAAAAACAAAATGAAAGTTCAAATTTTAGAAAGAATATACAACACAGATAAATTTTACAGTTTTTTGTCTTTCTACGCGCAGATAGGCCAGGTCCACATTTATTCAATTTTCGATTAAGAGGAAACAGGGACTGATATTCTTGTCATACTTTTATTTTGTCCTTGTGTTCTATTAATTTGTACTACAATTTCGGAAATTTATTTTACTTTATTCTATCAACAATAAAAAAATTAGACCTGATATTTAAAATAAAGTCTTAAATTTAAAATGCAACAGAAAATGCATCGAATTTAAAAATAGGGAATTTTCACAATATAATGCGATCTCTTCGGCTTCGGCTTCTGCCGAAGGTGAAACAGGAAATGGAAGTTTGGCTTCGGCTTCAGCCAAAAAAATGACCTTTGGTCGGACACCGATCACTTCCTGTTGCGAATGCAATATTTTCCAGAAAATATCAGATACCCGCTTAAACCCCAACCTATCAGAGGTTGCCTTATCAAACCAAAGGGATACAAATGTAACTAAAGAAAGTATTTGATGGAGGGAGTATTACCAAGTATCATTACGCGTTCGAGCTATATGCATATATACTAATTACGGTAACATGTTCGGAATTAGGAAGGCTAGAGGAAGTGTTCCTGCATTTGCCAAAGGGGAGAGTGGTATAAACATTTAGTAGTAGCCTTTGCTCAGTACACACAACCGTAATTCTAACCCTATTCTCTCCGAATGTGTTAGTATTGGTTATTGTGAGAGTTATTCCTTACACCAATTGACCACTGAAACGGGTGTGATAGAGATAGTATTGTAACGTGTTAAACACACTTCTTAACACGTACACTCAAAATACCATACATGTGATTAACACAATAAATACAAGAGCTAATAAATTCTAATAATGTGTGGGAGATATTGACTCGCGGTTAATTCATATTTCCGGTAAACGCCCAAACTTCAGGAAAATGCCCCAGTTGACTGTTACTGGAGGATCAACAGAAATACATCTCACTCGCAGGCCCCATTTCGATGAAATGGCAGAGCTACTTCTCTCTGTTTGCCACGCAATCTTCTAGTGCTATTTGTCATTCGGCGCAATTCTGCAAATTACCTCCCCCTCTTTTGTCCAGGTGAAGACCCTCCTTAAATAAATCAGTTCTGTTAGTATTCAACCACCTATCCTCGCTTCGCATTTTGTATTTTATTGTACCAATTCGATGGAGGAACTTCTTGGACGTCATCCTAAATCTGCAGAATTAACAACTGGTGATCACGATGTGTAAGGCTTCGGTCTCACCTTCACGTCACAGAAGTAGCTGCGGCAGTCACTATGGGTATTTGTATTAGGATACAACGTAGAGTCTTAGTACTCTTATAATGTCTTATGACATAGAACTTGTGTCAGAGTTTCTGACTTGTTTTATCTATGCCCATAAGGTATATTATTATTATTTATTATTATTATTATTTAGCACCGCGTCTTACTACCCGTTCGGGTTATACGCTTTAAGTACTAATCATGCTAATGGATTAAGAATTGGGAAGGTTGAAATAGAGGAGGTGAACCCGCATTTGCGTGGAGGGAGAGTGGAACACCATTTAGGAAAAACCACCCCAGTTCATCCGACCGAGATTCGAACCTCGATATCCCCATCCTCAGAAGTCGAGCTTCAACACGACAAGCGCGTTAGCCAACTACGCCACCGAGGAGGGTCATAAGGTATAGTTTTGATTGTTAGGGTGCTTACTCTTTTCTATGTCCATAGGACTTAGTATTGTTTGTCAAAGTTTCTGACTTGTTTATTCTATGCCCATAAGGCATAGGTTTCAATGTTAGTCTTATTAGTCCTTTCAATGTCCCATATTACATAGTATTTTGTGTCAGAGTGTCTGACTTACTTTTCTATGCCATAAGGCATAGTTTTGAATGATTACCTTAATGCTCTAAATTATCTAGATCCTTGGGACATGATATAGTATGTCAGTTGTTTCTGACTTATTTTTCTATGTCCATATGACATAGTGTTATACTAGAAAAACAGTCATGACTCTCTGAACTGTATGGTTATTCTTAGGATCACATAATGGGGTAAATCAGGCTTTGTTCAATTAACTAATTAGGTCTGTGACTGATACCGGTCCCTATTGTTTCTCTTTAGTGTACCTATTTTCGGTATTCAAACTGTGGGAGCACTACTAGTTCTTAGTAGTGGACCGCGGGGATAATGCATAGTCTCTAGCCCCCTTCTAGGGTCATTTGTATTAGTTGATACATTAATTTTTTGCACTAGTTTTAGTGTGTCCTAAATAGGGTGAAATATATATATATATATATATATATATATATATTATATATATATATATACACCCTATTTAGGACACACTAAAACTAGTGCAAAACAATTAATGTGTATATACTATTGAATGTACAGGCAGTACTAGTTAGGAATTGACCAACCATATTATCTTAAACAGCCTAGATTCCTGATAGCTCACCATTTACCATCTGTAAAATGATTGTTCCCCTTCTAGGACCTTAATCTGTGTGTTACGTAACTATCTATAGAGTTAACTCATGCTAGCTAGTTCATTTAACTACCATCATAGTAACTCTTTAAAATTAAGACTTACTAGCAATTGATATTAATAACCATTATTAAATATAATTGTTGTATATACCTTTCAAGATTAAATCTAGTAATTGCTAAGCTGGATAGTTATGTATTGGAGCTTAACCTTAAATTAATATTTATTTATATTTATTTTGTCACCATGTTGAGACAGACGCTCCATCGCAGCAGAATGTGCTCTAGTTCTAATTTGAGAGTTACTAGACTTAAAATTATACTCAACTTTACTTGTGTTGATTCCTAGTTACCTATGTGTTATATTTAAATTCTTTCCTGTTGGGTATGTATACGTTTATGGTAACTGATTTAACATCTCTTATTTGATAAAGGACTGTTTAATCTAAATCTACTAAACCATTATGTAATACTATTGCCCTATTAAATTTAAATAAACTTATTGGTTAACTTTTATATTATCTTATGCTTGTTCCTTCCCATCCTTCTTTAAAATATTTTGTTACTGAAATCGTTCTTTCTTCTAATATATAGGAGAAGCAATGATTCAATATATCCTAAAAATAGATTCCAACCCTAGTCACTCAGTCATTAGATTACTAGCAGCATCAGTAATCACGTGGAGGTCTGGTCTGGTTGGCCAGTTACGAGGAGGTTGGGGATTGAATCCCAACCAGATGTACTGAGATAGGTGAACTGGGCTCTTAGTTGTTTTGACACCAAGCTACGACCAAGATTATCCCCTTACTCAAGGTGAGTAGAACTCCTTACTGCAATACCATTTACCTCCCAGGTAATTTGGAAATACTAATCTAGCCTAACATAACCTACCCTATCTGAGCCTAATCTACTCAAACTTAGCCTAATCTAACCTAAACTTGCTCACCCTCTCCCTAAAAACTAAAGTTTACCTCGAACATTCTGTATAGAGTAGCTAAAGTTCAGCTCGATGGCTTATAATGAATTGAGGTCAGCTGGTGATTCAATGTATTCATTAACAACAAATATTATTCTACGAAGTGCCCAATCCACCACCTTCCCTTAGAGTGTTTGTAGATACGTGGTTCCCCCACTCTAGATTGATATAAATGCTGGTACATTTCTTAAAATATTACTTTCCTCACTTCAACCTCATAATGCAATTAAAATATGTATATCCTAAATGGGTATTAAAAATAAAATCGTAGGTAAGAATATTTGACATGTATTGAAGTCCTTAACCCCAAAGTTAGGGAGAACACAATTATTGTGTTGTATTTTCACAAAATGTATATACAAGTGTATATTATTATTTTGTAGGTTAGGGTTATAAGCAAGTGATTTCTAAGCCAAATGATTTGATCACATTTACTGCGAATAATTTAATTGTAAAACTGACAGAGAACATAGTCACCCGCCATTAGTTATCACCGTGAACGGGAAAATTCCATTTCATTAATTCTGCCTCTCTAAAGGAATTGATCCCAAGACTATTAGTAGGCACACGCGTTAATATCGGATATAAAGATAAGTTTTACAGAAACAATTGGAAAAAGTGAATATGCTCAATTTTATGTTTGGTAGGAAAATAATAGAGAGTGACTTATTTTCAGTGCGGATTACCAAATAGGCAGAGTAGGCATCAGCCTATGAGCCCCACGTCAAATAGGGGCCCCGCGACGCAGATCAAAATAATATTGATTCGATCTTGAAAGAAAACTACAAATAAGGTTTATTAAATTGTTTCCAAAAGATAAAAAAATTAATAAACTCAAATACACTAATACTTTACATTAAAGACGCTATAGAGGAAATAATGTATTACTATAATGTACCCATTAACAACTTAAAACAAGACTACGAGAGGAAGACAAATGAGAAGGTTGATGCGTAGTACACTGATGAAAGCAGGTGTGTGCTTGAAGAAAGATACATCCCGACGATGGTGATGCGGGAGACGCTGTGCTATGAGGAAAAGAAAAGTTCAAGATTGAAACCTACCTACCAATATTGGATAAGCTATGTGCAGAGCTTTACCGTCATATGGAATATCATAACAAAGTTCAATTCTCTATTTGGGTTTCTCAATGAGTTCCCATCGAAGACAGAAGTCGAAATTAAAGAAGCTTCCAATATTTAGAGATAATCATCCTAAGGACATCGAGTTGGAGATTGCAGATGAAATGGTTCATTTCAAGTTATTTCATATCATATTACAATTATAAGATTTAAAATCTGATGAAAATATAGTGCAATCAACGCTCCCAAATGTAATGACAGCGTTAAGAATTTATAGGTGTCTATGAT
>JBCFYV010000012.1:26387626-26407592 GCA_039000515.1 Timema cristinae | reverse complement strand
TTCCGATATGTTTTGAAAAAAAGGTTTATTCATGAATGTACCATGATGAGAGTATGAAAAAACATTATTCCTGGAAGTGTAGCCTCATTTGCTTGGTGGATGCCTGTATAAGAGTGGTATAGCCGTAGGAGCGAGAGAGAGAGGGAGAACTCCTGCCCAAGGAGGGTACACCCCCCGGAGGGAAAGGGGTGAGGGGGGCATTTCCGTTCTGAAACATGAACAGCCTTCCGAGCGAGGGAGGGAGAGAGAGGGGGAGAAACTCCGATAACCCGTCGAGGGAAAGGGGTGAGGGGACTTCCTGAACCAATCATACTACCCGTCCCCTCGCGACCACCGTCTCCTCCGACGAATCATCCCCCCACATCTCCTACACCCTCTCCCCTTCACCCTCCCAATGTCCCTCTGGATCATCAGGGGGGAGGGGAGGACTCCCTGGAACACGCGAGACTACGGCGCGGGAGGGGAGGGAAAGGGGGGAGGAGTGGGGGGATACACACACACACTTACACTTTCCCCCTACCTGTTCTCATACACGATAATGTATTCTACTTAGTGGCTATTTTAAAGATTATTTCAAATATTGCAAGCATAAATAATATTTAATTATTTACAAAATAACAATAACAGTTACAACAAATATTTGGAAACTTTTGAAAATATGTCTAAATAAATAATAATTTATATCTAATATAGTCCTTTATGTTTATAAACAAATCTTAATATATATCATAACAATTTAGCCATAATTTCCATTTTACTTTAGCCAATGAGGGGAATATTTGTACACAGTATACAGTAATTTAATTTTTCGAGAGCATTTTATATTTTTTGGATAATTTTGACATATTATGGATCATACAGATTCATATATATCACGCAATTTTTTAGCGCATAAACATCTGAGCCTAAAAAGAATTAATAATATTTTTTACTTCCTCATATAAAGAAAGTATTGTAGTCACGTTTAGATTCGGCATATTTATGGATATTGACATTTAATGTGTACCCCAAATCAAGTATGTGGGTCTTATTATTTGTCTGAATCATGTCTGTATCTCTGTCTGTCTTCATGTCTGTCTATCTGTCTGTCTCCATGTCTGTCTGTATCTGGGGCTACAACCAAAACGGTTTGATGTGTTTTGTTCATAATTGATATTTAGATGTTATATGGTCATAGTAAGACAATATTGTGGTTTGAGTCTAACTTTAAAACTAAGGGTAGTTTGCTGATAGATAATTTTTGAAATTTCTTAATTTTTTGAAGATGAGCTTAAGTATGTTATTCAAAATAGTTATAGCTATAGTTTTACATGGAAAATGAAAATATATAGCCTTTTTTATAGAAATAATAATTTGAGGGTGGCTTACTGATAACCGATTTTAAAAAGTGGAGTTTTAAAAAATATGAAAAAACATTTTTTCTTCAAAATTTATTTCAAAGAGTGATTTTAAAAATAATGTTTATTTTTATGAGGAAAATTGGCACAAGTTATAATAAACTATATTACACCAGAATCCACTCCAGCTTAACTAACCGTGCGTCCAATCCTGTCATTCTCTAGTTTCGACCAGACTGTACAGCTTGGTTACGAACGGGGGTGTTTCCCAAACTTTCTTTTAATACTTTTCAATTTCTTCTTTCAAAGTAGCTTAAAGACAACGCAAATTAATAATTTAAGATGGAAAGTTAATATTTTACGCTACCCCTCCCTTCAAGTTTAACATTAGTCTTTTTAATACCGTCTCAACACCCTTTAATCCCTCCCTCCCCCTTTCCACTCTTTTCACCCCTAAAGTCACCTTGAATTTTCATCTAACAAAACTCACTGTAAGTACTCCGTTTGCAACTAAGACTAATTTCACTTAACTTTTCCTGGTGCTTAAAAGTTGAGACTTACGTTCCTTTGTTCCATTAAAACCTTAAAGAAAAGGGGTTGATGTAGGGGGATGAAGGAGTAGGGGTGGAGGAATGGGGGTTGCGTTTACATAAAACGAGGAAATGGAACAGTACATTCCACCACGTTATTATTACGCTACTAATTTTTTTTTTCGCGTACAGTATCTTACTACCCGTCCAGGTTGTATGAATTATTATAGTATATATATTATTAGGATAGTGATTATGAAGGTATAAATGAGAGAAAACGTACACGCATTTGCCTAACTAGAGTGAAATACCATTTAGAAAAAAATAAACCTACCTCTCTGTACACCTGCCCAAAATTCGAAGCTTGACCTCCTTGTAAACAGCAAACCAGACCAGTCGAGTTTGACGCCTTAGCACCGATATGGATCAAAAATAAATTACGAACTTTCATAGGATGATGTTACTGAACATTACAGTATTTGGACGTATCAAATTGTCATAAAACCCATGGCCTACACAGACTAAATGTCAAGTTCATAAAGTTTATTTTGCCAACTACGAGGTCAGGGATCAAGTTCTTAGCCTGATTTATTGAGGGAGTTATTTCATCAAATGGTTTCTCCTTCTCCCTTCACGCAAATGAGTGTACACTTCCTCTAAATTTCACTTTATTCATCTCAACTCTATTATCGTAGTTATGATTGGTACAGTCCGGATGGGTAGTAAGACGTGTTGGGGGTGGAGGAGTTGGGAAGGTCACAAAATATTGTAATGTGTTCTCGTGGAGCTATTTGAGGAGAGCGTGTTATTTTCCCGATAACAAGTTGATAAGAAACTAGTTTCATTTCAGTTTAGTTGGCACTTGTGATTAGAATGTTCAATAATAAGTCCACAGGAACATGGTTCAATTCCGGTTAACGCTTATTTATTTATTATCTGCATAGAAGTTTGCCCTGTTATCCAGTTAGGGAGTATCTGTGCGGTAGGGTTTGAGTGTCTACTATTAAACTTGACCACACCGTTACTCTGCCAGAACCGATACAATACAACAAGAACTGACAGTGACTTATGCTCTAGAAAGATACTAAAAATACTATGATGGAGACAGTATTATAGCATGGCTTACAAAACTAGATTAAAGTGAGATGGATACGCCTTGAATATTTTATTTGGTCATTAATTTAATTACGTATTTCATTATTTGTTTTTTGAAAGTAATACATGTTTAAGGACTTTGCCTACCTGTGACGACACGTCAAATCGAGATAGGATTTCCCATTTTAATATATTTAAGTTCTATTCAGTGAGTTGTAAACATAAAACATTGAAACACAAACCACAACTTTCTAAATAATTCAAAAAATAGTTTTAAATTGTCACTACATTATTTTTTGATCTCGAAGTAAACGT
The DNA here is from genome assembly GCA_039000515.1 of Timema cristinae. Taxonomy (NCBI): domain Eukaryota; kingdom Metazoa; phylum Arthropoda; class Insecta; order Phasmatodea; family Timematidae; genus Timema; species Timema cristinae. Next base: position 26,404,315 of record JBCFYV010000012.1, on the reverse strand, counting down.
ATTTTGATAAATCCCCTTTGGTTATTTGAGTTATTCATGAAAATGGCCACTATGCATGTTTCTTGAAGATCTAAAGATGATTCTAACGCGTAGAAACTAGTCATCTCCATGGCAACTTTCGCAGGAGAGAGGGAATTAAGATAAGGAATTATCAATTTTACAATTCAATTATATTCAAGGGTGACCTGGTGGTCTAGGGGTAAGGTGTCAGACTTCTGTGCTGGCGGCCGGGGTTCAATCCTCGGTCCCGCCACAGATTTATCTGATTTCCAAACCCTTCCTTCACCTCTGACAAGACATCTTGTGAATGTGGGGAATGCCAGGCCGCCACCGTGGTTCGGATTCCACGTTAAACTGTAGGTCCTTCATTTCATCTCACAATCACCCTACCAATACACATTAGCGTAAGTGCGTATAACTCGAACGAGTAGTAAGACGCGGTGCTAATAATATAATTATATTCAAATTTATAAATAATAACTTAACTCTAGGAATTTCATTAATTTAACCTGTCTACATTCAACATTTGTTTCCTATATAATTTTCATGCTGTTTTTAATACAAATCAAATTAAATAGTCAAATGTACTGTACGTTTGGCATCATCGCCAAAAATAAATATAACGTCAATATGATAATTTTTAACATTATTATTATTATTATTAGCACCGCGTCTTACTACCCATTCGGGTTGTACGCACTTACGCTAATGTGTAATGGTAGGGTGATTGTGAGATGAAATGAAGGACCTACAGTTTAACGTGGAATCCGAACCACGGTGGCGACCTGGCATTCCACACATTCACAAGATGTCTTGTCAGAGGTGTAGGAAGGGTTTGGAAATCAGATAAATCTGTGCCGGGACCGAGGATTGAACCCCGGCCGCCAGCACAGAAGTCTGACACCTTACCCCTAGACCACCAGGTCACCAATTTTTAACAAATTAAAATATATTTTACATGGAATAAATATAAATAAAATTAATGAACCTAATTAATTTTTTATCTGGTTGCTTTTAATATGTTATAATATAAATAATAATGAATCAGATAGCCGAAGATATCATCTATGCATTTTAGTGAGGCAAGCACCACTTAGATATCATATTATCTTATTATTTGATTGGTTTGAATTCCCGGTAGCGGGGAGCCTCGAGTTCAATCCCAGCTGAGTGTTCTGAAGTGTTTTATTTCCTTAATAGTTTACCATCCTCTACGAAAATGTGGGTACATTTCCTCTATAACTTATTCCTCGTGCTTTTCCCCAATAGTGTAAATATGTGAAGGTTCTGGACGAGTAGTGATAGAATAAAATAAATGTCACCACACAATCGAACATACTTTCTCATAATTCATTAAACTACCCCTAAATATTAATTTATTTTACAGAATTCATGTAACCTCGGTGAGCTTGGAATAAAGTGCTTGTATCACGATCCAATGCTCATCGGTTCAAACCCAGCAGCGGTCAATAGATTATTTGAGCAATAAAAATACATAGCATATCTTCCTTCGGAGGGGTAGTAAGGCCCTCGGCCCCATGTCGATTGTGGCGTGTAATAAAATCCTGGAAGATATGTGATTATACTTTTCCTGGCCCTTTCGCTCTAGCTCATAGAAATTCTCATGTACTGATATAATAAGTTGGTTCAGAGAGTGCACGTTATATACCTCAAATAGAATTAATTTACATAAATCGACATAGGTATTTATCATTAAAAATAGTCTGCAAATACCGATTTTAAGCAAAACCATCTAAGCCATTTTTAAAAATTGAAATTAAAAAAAAAAAAATCAGTCATCACAGAATTATTGCAAAGCAATTTTTTTTAAGATAAATATATAAAATTATTTATTATAAGTATAAAAAACCTAACAGATATCCATTTTTTAATTAAATCCCTACAGCAATTATTACATTATTATAATTAAAAATTAAATCAGTCAGCAGTAAGTAATTTAGAGCTAAATAAATTTTTCCCCGAAAAAAGTATAGGGCCTTCAGTTTTAGTTGTCAGGTCAAACATTTTCTAGACATAAATTTTGAATACTTAGAGTTCAACTAATCACTCATCAGTAAATTACCATTAATTTGAGGGCTAGGGCTAAGATTTTTTTAAAGATATAGCCTTCTAAAATCTAAATATCAAATTTGAACAAAATGCATCCAACCGTTTTGAATCCGTGTCCAGGTACATACAGAAATGGGGAAATACGGAATTGTAAAATCCACTTTTTTAGGTTCGGGTTCACATAAAATTTAAAGATTAATAATAATCTCGATAACTTTTCTTCCACTATTTCAATACTTTCTCTTGATTTGATAAATTAAAAGGGCCCCGTGTGTGTGGGGGAGGGGGGGGGCCCTTAGACAGGTCGAGAGAGAAATAGAGTTAAAAGGGGTGCGTGCCTGACGAACACGACCTTCCTAAGTGAACCAATAGCAGCCATAGATCCCGGCAATTGTTGGGGGAGGAGGGGGGGGCTGTAATTACATCACCCCCTTCCTCCCCTGCGGCCCCTCGAGATATCGACCCGCGAACGGTAACGAATTCCAGTCAACATCGCCAGACGTGTCTGGATTGAAGAAGGCGTTGTGGGAAGGAGAAAGGGACGTGGTAGCGAGTAGGGCCGGAATGTGACATTGAAGTTAATACCTTGAATGACTCCTTAGGGAGTCCCTGCCATGCTAAACAGGGGGTGGGGGGATGAAGGGATAGGAGGGAGGCTTTTCGGCGGAGGGCTTCTCTCCAGTATCCACACACACACACATTTAGAACCCCGGTAGTTTCCGTGGAAATTATGGTAATTTTAGAGGCCGTTTTAAAACAATTTCGTAACCTCGTGGAAACATGCAGATTTTCTTTCCCTACTCCCTCACTCCTCCCTCTCTCTCCTTTATTACAAATGCAGATGAGGATCCTCTTCTGTATGTTTAAAATAGGAGGATCCTTTACGATGCTGTGTAACAATGCTGAGACACTCGGAGATGTAGCGCGCACGAGGCGAAGACAAATCTTTACAGTCAGATTATCTCGAGGGGTTTAAATAAATGTATCGAGTGGTAGGGAAATGTTATTTGGTTAATGCGTGCTTGTGTTTGTGGGGCTGAGAGAAAAATGGCATGTGTGTGTTTGTGAAGTTGAGAGAAAAATAGCGTGTGTGTGTTTGTGAAGTTGAGAGAAAAATAGCTTGTGTGTGTTTGTGAAGTTGAGAGAAAAATAACTTGTGTGTGTGAAGTTGAGAGAAAAATAGCGTGTGTGTGTTTGTGAAATTGAGAGAAAAATAGCACGTGTGTGTGTGTGTGAAGTTGAGAGAAAAATGGCATGTGTGTGTTTGTGAAGTTGAGAGAAAAATAGCGTGTGTGTGTGTTTGTGAAGTTGAGAGAAAAATAGCTTGTGTGTGTGAAGTTGAGAGAAAAATAGCGTGTGTGTGTTTGTGAAGTTGAGAGAAAAATAGCACGTGTGTGTGTGTGTGTGAAGTTTAGAGAAAAATAGCGTGTGTGTGTTTGTGAAGTTGAGAGAAAAATAGCGTGTGTGTGTGTTTGTGAAGTTGAGAGAAAAACAGCGTGTGTATGTGTTTGTGAAGTTGAGAGAAAAATAGCGTGTGTGTGTTTGTGAAGTTGAGATAAAAATAGCATGAGTGTGTTTGTGAAGTTGAGAGAAAAATAGCATGTGTGTGTTTGTGAAGTTGAGAGAAAAATAGCGTGTGTGTGTTTGTGAAGTTGAGAGAAAAATAGCTTGTGTGTGTTTGTGAAGTTGAGAGAAAAATGGCATGTGTGTGTGTGTGTGAAGTTGAGAGAAAAATAGCGTGTGTGTGTGTTTGTGAAGTTGAGAGAAAAATAGCGTGTGTGTGTTTGTGAAGTTGAGAGAAAAATAGCATGTGTGTGTTTGTGAAGTTGAGAGAAAAATAGCGTGTGTGTGTTTGTGAAGTTGAGAGAAAAATAGCACGTGTGTGTGTGTGTGTGAAGTTGAGAGAAAAATAGCGTGTGTGTGTTTGTGAAGTTGAGAGAAAAACAGCGTGTGTGTGTGTTTGTGAAGTTGAGAGAAAAATAGCGTGTGTGTGTTTGTGAAGTTGAGAGAAAAATAGCATGTGTGTGTTTGTGAAGTTGAGAGAAAAATAGCGTGTGTGTGTTTGTGAAGTTGAGAGAAAAATAGCTTGTGTGTGTTTGTGAAGTTGAGAGAAAAATGGCATGTGTGTGTTTGTGAAGTTGAGAGAAAAATGGCATGTGTGTGTGAAGTTGAGTGAAAAATTGCGTGTGTGTGTTTGTGAAGTTGAGAGAAAAATAGCTTGTGTGTGTGAAGTTGAGAGAAAAATTGCGTGTGTGTTTTTGTGAAGTTGAGAGAAAAATAGCTTGTGTGTGTGAAGTTGAGAGAAAAATAGCGTGTGTGTGTTTGTGAAGTTGAGAGAAAAATAGCACGTGTGTGTTTGTGAAGTTGAGATAAAAACAGCGTGTGTTTGTATCAGATAGTATGTTTGAGAGTGTTTGTAAGAGGGCGAATAAAATTGAGAGTGCATTTTAAGAGTGTGTGTATAAATGTGTATTTATGAGAGAGTGCGTGTGTTTGAGAAAGATAATGAATATTATAGAAAAAGAGAGAGAGGCAGTAAAAGTAAATTTGTTCCTCAAAATTAATAATCCTATTTTAAGGCTTTGTGATTTAACTCAAGCTACTCAGCATTTTTTTAAAATTCATTAATACAATAAATATAATTTGTATTAACTTTTAACCATCTTTTATCTTTGTTTGTCTGTCTGTCAATCTCCTATTTTTTGGTGTTGATATAAAGCGTAAAATTTCGTCATAATGTAGAGATCAATTTTTTTTCGTGATCAGATACTTTCTCTTGATGTAAGAAAGTAAAAATCCATTAGTGATATTTATCATGTTTTCTAATATTTGTATATGAGATTCTGGTTCGAGGAAAATCGCATCTGACTTATCTCTAATATAAGCTTAAGCCTACACCATCGATTCATGTTTGCATATTAAGCCTTTTCCCATTTGACTGTCACAACAATCGAGTTTAACCATCAAGTCATAGTTACGTTTCTAACATGGTCCCATTTGACTGTCCAAACGATCAAGTGTATCTATCTAGTTCTGGATGGACGTCTTCATTGCAGCTTAATTTGCATTCAGGACGTCGATCCGACTGGTAGCGAAGCAACCGGGCCGAAAACCACCAATAACAGAACAACTCTCTTAAAACTGGTCGCTGCCGCACAGAAGCGAGAACAAACAAAACTCCATATCTCCTTGCCTTGCGTTCAAATGAAGAGACCAGGGACAGTGACGCAAACTTACCTAACAAGTTCTTTGATATATTATTTCATACGAGTTAGAAGATTTCTATTATCATTATCACATGTCTCAGCAAGGTTACTAACAACCTCTTATAAAAAATATAAATACTTGCGATCCTAGATGAAATGCAGCCGCATTAGAATGAAGAAGGAATGGTAAAACCACAGTGATAAAGTATATGTGGAAAAAAAATTCCTTCTGTATCAACCTGTCAGGATTTGAACCTATGGATTCCAATGTCACAGGCAATTTAGTCCGTTGCGAAACTGACGCCCTATACATTGTTTTTACCACTGGTAAGGATGGTAAATTAAAGCGTCTTCATAATAATTTATTATTTCTCTATATCCCTGCCTTTTGGACACAGCAATTTATTGTTCGAAATTGAAGACCAGAATCTGTTGATTAAGTTTTCGTTTCTATCCGGCGTTACTTTAGTTGGTAAGTTTGGTCATTTATATCCTGCGTTACTTTAGTTGGTAAGGTTTGTTGTTACTAATCCTGCGTTACTTTAGTAGGTTATGTTGTTGGTAGCCCTTTACTATTTAGATCCACCTAGGTGGCGTAGTTGTTTGACACGCCTCCATCGTTTTCAGCTCAACTGACGAGGATAGAGATATCGAGGCTCGAATCTCGTTTACTTAAACAATTTTTTTTCTTTTTTTTTCTAAATTGTTTTCCACTTTCCCTCCCCGCAAATTTGGGTTCACTTACCCTAAATCTAACCTTCCCAATTCCTAACCCATTAGCGTAATTAGTACTTAAAGCGTAAAACCCGAATGGGTAGTATAACGTGGTGCTAAATAAAAAATATTTATCACTGAAGTTGGTAAGTCAGTTGTTACTAGTCTGCGTTATTTAGGTGGTATATCTTGTTGTTACTACCCCGAGTTACTTTATTTGATGAATCAAGTTGTTATTCCCCTGTGTTACTTTATTCGCTATGTCTTGTTACATTACTTTATTCGGTAAATAAAACTATCACTGACCTTTTCTATATTGGTCATATTTTTAAAATCGCTGTGTCGACTCCCTCAGATACTCGAACTCTGGAACTTTAACCTTCTGTACCTTAACCAGGTTATCATTCAGCCCTATTGGTTAGTTTACATCATCATTCCTCTACTCCTGTAGCTTTGACCTCTTGATAACTTTTAGGTTTAAACCCTGGTAGCTCGTGTTGAGCTCGACTGCTGAGGACGGGGAGATCGAGGTTCGAATCTCGGTCGGGTGAACTAGGAGTGGTTTTTCCTAAATAGTTTTCCACTCTCCCTCCACGCAAAGGTGGGTTCACTTCCTCTAATTCAACCTTCCCAATTCCTAATCCATTAGCATACTTAGTACTTAAAGCGTATAACCCGAACGGGTAGTAAGATGTGGTGCTAAATAATAATAATAATAAAATCCTGGTAACGTTGTTTAATAGTTTTTTGTTCGAAAACTGACTAAGACATACCAAAACTCCAACATTCCAAGTACTAATGACTCAATTAACGTTCACATACCTAAATTATGAGTAATACATACAAATATCTAAATGAATTGTCATCTGTCCAGCTGATAAGACACCACCACTGGTGAAAGCATGCTCTAACGCAGACGTGATAATAAGATACTTGGACATTAAAAATAATGAGGGGATTGTACTTCAAAACAAATATTCTTTATTGTCATTATTTTAAGTAAATATAATTCCAGATTAATAGGCCTATCTTGTTATTACAAAAAGAAAAGGGTTAACCCTTTTATAAAACAATAAGACTAGCCCTATATTTCTTACTAACAATTTAATATATTTTATTTGCAATAATGATGTTATGTCAGGCATTACATCTTATTTCAAATACATTTTTATAATTGCTGACAAATGTTTGTCATTAAGCTCAGAGTTTTATTGTGTTTGGTTCCTTATCATGAGAGAAAACAACTGTAAAAATATGTATGTGCTGCCAAACATAGCACAAAATTCAGGGGATTGGTCCATGTCTTAGAACCCACCATACACCCCAAAAATGTATAAATTATGTCAAGTTTCCAAATATCACATTCCAAAATGTTGTATTTCCTTGATGTTTACAAACATCACATTGCAAAATGTTGTATTTCCTTGATGTTTACAAATATCACATTCCAAAATGTTGTATTTCCTTAATGTTTACAAATATCACATTCCAAAATGTTGTATTTCCTTAATGTTTACAAATATCACATTCCAAAATGTTGTATTTCCTTGATGTTTACAAATATCACATTCCAAAATGTTGTATTTCCTTGATGTTTACAAATATCACATTCCAAAATGTTGTATTTCCTTGATGTTTACAAATATCACATTCCAAAATGTTGTATTTCCTTGATGTTTACAAATATCACATTCAAAAATGTTGTATTTCCTTGATGTTTACAAATATCACATTCCAAAATGTTGTATTTCCTTAATGTTTACAAATATCACATTCCAAAATGTTGTATTTTCTTGATGTTTACAAATATCACATTCCAAAATGTTGTATTTCCTCAATGTTTACAAATATCACATTCCAAAATGTTGTATTTCCTTGATGTTTACAAATATCACATTCCAAAATGTTGTATTTCCTTATTGTTTACAAATATCACATTCCAAAATGTTGTATTTCCTTGATGTTTACAAATATCACATTCCAAAATGTTGTATTTCCTTAATGTTTACAAATATCACATTCCAAAATGTTGTATTTCCTTGATGTTTACAAATATCACATTGCAAAATGTTGTATTTCCTTGATGTTTACAAATATCACATTCCAAAATGTTGTATTTCCTTGATGTTTACAATTATCACATTCCAAAATGTTGTATTTCCTTGATGTTTACAAATATCACATTACAAAATGTTGTATTTCCTTGATGTTTACAAATATCACATTCCAAAATGTTGTATTTCCTTAATGTTTACAAATATCACATTCCAAAATGTTGTATTTCCTTGATGTTTACAAATATCACATTCCAAAATGTTGTATTTCCTTGATGTTTACAAATATCACATTGCAAAATGTTGTATTTCCTTAATGTTTACAAATATCACATTTCAAAATGTTGTATTTCCTTAATGTTTACAAATATCACATTCCAAAATGTTGTATTTCCTTGATGTTTATAAAGTGAAGAAGAAGGTCACAATGGATGATGGTTCAAAGTAAGGTCAGAGGGCCACACATAGTGATGTGGCCCGCGGTCCACGAGTTTTATAATTCTGGTCTAACGCGTCACCTTCGTGTTAGATTAATTACCGGCGATGAGAAGATCGGGGTTCAAAAACCGGTCAGGCGTACCAAGGGCATTTTTTCTAAACGGTTTCCCACTAACCCTTCATGCAAATGACGATATTAATTCCTCTAAAATAATTATACCTTCCTCATCACTACCCCATCAACATAATTAAATGAAGCGTATAGGCTGAACGAGCACAAAGACGCGGTGAAAAGAACAAATAAATTAATATGTAACAGTTGGTCGTATCAGAAGCCTTTTTGAAAAGTACTGGCCTTTGATAAATAATTACCGGTATCCTTTATTGGTTTAAGTTACTGGCCTGATTTATAAAACAAGAGCCATTTCTTTGTAGTGTTTTGATATTAGGTACAAAATGACGCCACTATCAAATCTTGAATTAAATAATTTCATTAGAACGTCAACAACGTCTGTTTTTAATGTATGTAGCCTTTAAGTAACGTTTGTTTGTATGTTAAGCCGTACAAACAGACGATCTGTTAGTTTAGACGGATACAAACACTTTAGGAGCCGTCACTGGCAGTTTACATGCAAACTAACGGCTTCAAAACCCGAACCACACATCCCACTCTTTGAACAAGGTCACTCACTCGCTGACATTGTTTTCACTAAGTCGAACCATTTCAATCCCTTGTTCTTTCTAGTCTCTCTTTAAAATAAAACTAACCCCCACCCCCCTCTATTTGATTTATCCAATAAGAAGAAAAATAAAAGTCTCAGAATCACCGGAATGTAAGTTATGTCTTGGTGTTTTCACCCACTGTCCAGTGCGCGTTTTTTATAGGTCGTTTTGTCCTACCTCTTTAAAAAAACACCTTTTTATTTCTTTTTACAATAAAAAAAAGTTAGGGTATTTGGGTAGAACTTCGTAGTCTTAGATGGTAGAAATATATTTATTGGTCACATTCATCGTAATTATTCCGGGTCTCTTGTCGTTTTCATCTTTTTCAAACTAAAAGGTAGGAAAGGGGAGGGAGGGGAGGATTTGTACCTCGTTTTCTATTTCAACCTGTAACACATTGTCTATTATTATTAATATTATTATTATTATTATTCCTCTCTCTTCCTCTAAAATCTTGTTCGGTTTCAGAAACCTCACTCCGGCCTTTTACTTAGTTTTGGTAGTTATCTTCATGTTTTTTAACCGTCCAACTCTATCTTGATCCGTTCATCTCTCAGTTTTTTATTTATTTTATTTCATTTTATATTTTCTTTCTTGTTACCTGTTCACCTCAGCCAGTGAGTGGCCCACCAACGAAAACCACAAGAATAAAATATTCCGTGACAGCTTCTCAGGACAGGGGGAACCCTCCCCCGTCCCCTCAAAACTTCCCACACCCTATTCTCCTTTTTAAAATTTGTTTCCCTATTTTTTTGCCTGACCACATGCAGTTTCAACTTGAAAATATTCGACTCGGAGGGAAAATATGGCGAGAGTTAAAGTAGATTTGGGGAAGGAGGAGAGTTAAAATAAATATAAAAAAGGTTGTATAAAAGAGATAAATAATTGTTTTGGATGAGGAGGGGGAAATGCCGTGGAGACTCGGCGGGGATCCAGGCTTCAACTCCCGGGCCGAGCTCCGGCCGTACCTGCCCGATTCTGGCACGTCCCTCCCTATTTCACTGCATCCTATCTGATGAAATATTAGCTCTAATTTTGCAGTACATTCGGTTAGATCAAATGCTTACATTTGATCAAAGATCTTTATTAGAACGAAAGTAAAAGGTTTTTAGTAGGGCTACTAAATAAAGAAGACGGTAATATTAAGAATTTCATTTGGCAGCTTTTATTTTATTAGTGTGTTTAAATTAGTAGGCCTACTCGGCTAGCAAACCTTTTTTACAAAGCGCAAGCCCAACACACCCATTAAACTATTATAGTCATTCATCACTATTATCAGTTATGATTATATTAAAATTATAACTACTAAATCACATTACATATTGTGCAGTTCTATTATTAGCATTAAAAACGTTACGAAGATAGAGACCGATATAAAATTTATTATTTTTAATGATGATAAGGAATCAATAATGTATAAGTGATAAGAATTTTTAAAAACAATAGATTTTGATTTTACCTGGTCGTGCAAAAACCACCTTGGAATGATGCTAAAAATATCTTCCCGCGCGTAATAAGTTCACCAGATCTGAAATAGATGCTTGATTCTGTGTAAAGATTGTACTAATAGTCTGTTTATACTCCGCGACCCCAAATAGACTAAGAACTACTGGCCTCGAGTCTATAGTAATATTTGTTATAATAATATAATAATATTAGCACCGCGTCTTACTACCCGTTCGGGTTATACGCTTTTAGTACTAATTACGCTAATGGATTAGGAATTGGGAAGGTTGAATTAGAGGAAGTGAACCCGCATTTGCGTGGAGGGAGAGTGGAAAACCATTTAGGAAAAATCACTCCCAGTTCACCCGACCGAGATTCGAACCTCGATCTCCCCGTCCTCAGCAGTCGAGCTCAACACGACTAGCGCGTTAGCCAACTACGCCACCGAGGCGGGTAGTAATATTTGTTGGTGGATACTAGTGCTCAAAACCGATTGTCTGATTATAAATCTAGCCTAAATAAGAGTTTAGCTTTACATATAATACTTATAGTTGAATACTATTAATAGGTTTAAAGGCATATAACCCTAACGGATAGTAAAACGCAGTGCAAAAAAAAAGTTTAAATGATTATTTAAGCTATATGCTATTTTTATTCTGACTGAGTTTAATGTTTTTCTTTGTTTTTTTACGCAACTTTCTAATTTTCCTAGTTAAGTCGTTCAATGGCTGATTATAGCTTGGTTATGATACAAATCTAAACAACCAGACCTCTGACCGCTACATTTATCACCCAGTTAAAAGAAACACACCCAAGTTTGACAACGAGACATGAAGCCCAGAGGACCAGAAATTTAGATAAAGAGTAGACACCCCTGTCTGAATTAGTAAGAAATCCTTGATGTAATTTTCTTCAGAGCTCCGTGACTTACTACCCTGCCAGGATATCCACATATTTAAATGATAAGATAAGGAGGAGAGGAAATTTACTAGCATTTTTGTTGAGGGGGTGAATGGAAAACGATTTAGTAAATAAATACCTGAGTACGCATGCCCAGGATTTGAACCCTGACCTTACCAACACCGGCAAATCAGATACGACGAGACTGATGCCTATGCCCTCATGACCATCATAGCAGGTTAAGGTGGGAATGTAGGGGACGTGAGATAAGATAAGTGTTTTTGCAGTTTTTAGAGCAAAGTCAACAAAATATTGCTCCAGTAAGAACAAAGAGTTTAATTTTATTCACATGTTGATATCAACAGTTGTTGAATATCTGTTATGAGCACAGTGGCATTAGTTGAGACACTTTTTAAATGGAAAAAAAAGTTGTCATTAAGTTCCAGGGCAACCTTGACAGATATTCAACAACTGTTGATAACACCACGTGAAAAAAATTAAACTATATTTGTACTGGAGAATCATTTGATTCATGAAATAAGCACCTTCACCCAGGTTAGTAAGATATATTCATGTAAATAATCACCTTCACGCCATATTCTAATTTGCTAGATGAAGTACGCGGGGGGTATCCGATTTTTTACGACAAATAGTACCCAGCAATCAGCCAGAAAGGGGAGTTGAGAAGTTACATCCATTCTAAACATACGAGGAATAAAACGCTACCGATCCTTTTCAAAAAGTCGCATGTGAATCTAATCTCTAAGACTACAAGTCCTCCTGCAGGACAGGTGAGAAGCTCACCCTGGTGGAATGGTATCGGCCAGGAGGTTCCCTTCACCCTCTCTAATGAATGAAGAAGATGGATCGTTGTATTCGCCATGACACACGCTGAAATGTGTCCAAGTCGACCGCGTGGTCCGGTCCGGTCGGGAGAGAGAGACAGCCAAATAGTAGTAGTAACAAAACAGAGAGGAGACTGTTGTTTTTTTTCTCCTCGTACACAAGTAAAAACAACGATATATCTGTAGTGTATTGCATTTGCGTGGGGTGGACAGGTGAGGTTGGGACTTTGGTGGAAGTGTTCATTTTAAAAGGAAGGCGGTCAGGAAGATATACACCAGAAAAAAAAACACAACAAAACGGCTCGACATATCCGCGGGAGGGACAAAGACGGATAGATCGGTCTCGCATGGTTTGAGAAAAGGAAACAAAGAGGATAATAAAAAAAGAGAATGAGAGAAGATAAAATATATTTTATAAGCAAAATAAAAAATAAAATAATACATCGTTAGCCATTTGTTTGTTCCCGTTTGATATTTATTGGACGGTGCGGTCTTGTAGGTCCGTTGTATTCTATGCGCTGTACTCTTGGAAGTAAGTGGCGAGGCTCTTTCATCCGTGCTATCTCCCATAAGGTTATTTCCCACGTTATTTTTACCAAGTATTATTGTCGGACTTGTGTATGTGTTTGTATCGCCGGACGATGGTTGTCCACACGGCAGAAGAAGGTGCGAACGCGGGTCGGTAAAAAATATCCGTGTTCTTCAGAAGATGAGGCGTGAGTTTTACAAAAACTCTACACGGATATTTACAGGAGACGTTGAAAAGATGGGAGCGTTTTGTGAGAAACCAATAATGAGCATTCTAACGAAAATAAAGTGTAAATTTATTTAGTAAAATATTGTGTTAGAGAATAGTTACGATATTTTCTCATTAAAAACTAGTGACCAGTGAAGTTTGTGTTGTGGCACTGAGCTGATGGTGCTTTGTGAAAGGCTCGTCCTCGGTAAAATGTGTCACCCCCTTCCCCTTCAACCTCTCCATACGTGTGTGTCTGTGTGTCGAACATGTTTCTCAGACATACTGCTCTTGTTTTCGTTTAAGGACAGGTCTTGAGGAAGATGGCGGGAGAGAGGGGAAGGGGTGTGGTTGTCCATCAAGGTTGTTTACTTCAACTTTAGGTATCAGTAACGACAGCAGTGCCATCTATCGCCCGGAAAATTTGAAAACTAAAAAAAAAACACGAAGTTAATTTCGTTTTGTAACTATTTCTATTCCAATTAAATGGTTGTGCTTAGCTTGGTTTATAAATGCTTTGTTATTAAAACCAAAACCTTGATAGATAAAATCTGTATGAAGATTATATTAAAAAGTGTGTTCTGGTCTACAACAAATTTGTTTTGTCAGATAAATTCAAGAATTAACCAAGATTACACAATGTTATACTTCTATCTTAGTTAAATATAAAACGCACTAATCCCAACCTATTTGATGGGGAATTTTGGTTCTATCTGAAATATAACTATAAGAGTTATTACTTTAAACTTGGTTAGACCCTAACTCTCAAGTTGGGCACACATAATTTAATGTAATCACTTTGTTAAAGGATACCCTGAATCACATAATATTCAACGTCGAATAAAATAATATATGTAAATTCAAACTAGTGCAAATATATATATGTATATATATATATATATACAGGCATGTTTATAAGCGATCAAATACCTAAGTGAATAACTAAATAAATAAATGATTTATTCCATACTATATATCAATATAGTTAATATATTTTCCTCGTTTAAAAATAAATTTGACACCCAAATTTAATTGGCTAAGCAAATATTATTTTTGAAACTTATTCGAGGCACCTTTTTTCACCCGAGTTCAAATTAAAGAAGGTCAATTTCTCATAAGAAATGCATGCAACTAATCCACTACACTACAATATATCAAATAATATTACAATTTTGTAACCACAGTAAACTCGTCACCGATAAATGTAGGCCTACACTAAGTGAATTTAAGTAGTGATATAGTCATGTGACTAGTACAAACTTATATAAAGGTATATTTTTAATTACATATAGTATCTCTGAGGAGTGTGCGTAGCTTCGAAATGTCGAGATACAAGATCAAATCACCTTTGTTTGGACATGGACACCCACAATAGCCGTCGCATCTTTAAAACATTTGAAGGAGGAAGATAACTCTAATACATTATGAATAATTATTTGAAATATCGCACTAAATATGACATAGTAAATAAATAATATTTTTTTTAACAGCTACAAAACACTGACTGGTAATCAAATGACATCTATAACGTAAACATAAATGCAGTTAGATGTAAACATAAAACAATAGTGTCCTTTGTTTTTTCTTTAATCCTCTTTAGCTTGATGCTTTTAATGAATACTTGATTGATTATTAAAATTGTTGTTAAGTGAAAATAAAAATTTTATTTTCGACTAGGCTTCACGTGTTCCCCGCCTCAATTTGACTTAACGTTCGCATACCCCAAGTATCGATGTGTAGCTTTCGAAAAACTATTCGGTAATGTAATCTGAATTTTCTAAGTACACAGATTAGATAGGCAAACGACTTACAAACTAACACTCTATATAAGTAATTATAATACAACATATCCAATCTTAGCGGCTTGTTATTTACTTTTTGAATATCAAGATGAAACCGCAAACAAATAATAAATACATTTGTCTATTTCATCTGAAATCGAAACATTGTCTTTCGGACATTTTTGACCACACTTATACTTTCTAAAATTTAATGGAAAAGGTTCAAGTCAGATTTCCAAATTCATGATAGAGATATGCCATTTTCAAAAGTTAACAAATATATCTTAATGTAATCATAAAGAAAATACTATTGCAAAAGTAACTTTAGGAAAAGTTGTGTCAAATAATTCATATTGTCAACATTTAAAATTGAAAATACTAAGGAGACTGCATTTAAAATTAATCTCACAATCTTACCAATAATTAAAAATACTTATAACCATTTGCTTTTTCTTACTACAAAGAGAAAATCAATACATTAAATAATAATACTTAGTATTTGTTTTTTTCTCCATAAGTTTTTGCGATTTAAACCAAACATTATTTTTTTTATAAAAAGACCATCCGCGAAAGGTTAAAAACTTTATGCAATTAAATGGGACAAATTAGGCCTATAATATTTCCAAATGGTCTAATTCTACCATTTCGATAAAAAGGGAAATAAGACCGCACAGTTTACACGCCTACTTTAGACAAAGTGCGTATATGCAGTTAAAATAATAATTTACATTCTGTCCAATGTTAAAAGCAATTAAATGTTTCTAAATGCTATAAGTCTCGACCTTACCCTAATTGCATAATTCGAATAAGTATATGTATTACTTGCGTTGAGCTTCAGACTTCACCAAACCACTATAGTTTGATTCATGGGAGGGTAAAATATACTTTCATCGTAATGTGAAATTTGATGAGGTGTGAATTATTTGGAGTTGACTGGAACTATCTTAGCCCAGACTCTTCTAGTGCAGAGCCCTGCTAAGGGAGTGGGTTTAAAACCCTTTATTTCCTCTAGAATAAAGATGTTCGACCTTTTCTGTTAACTTATGCCCATATATATTTCTCTTCAACTTTGTGCCCCCAAAGTTGTTAGTGCAAATAATAAAATAAACTTCATCAAATTATGTATTGAGTAATATTTTTTAGAATGTAAATAAATATATATTAATGTTACGTACCCTCTAAGATTTATTTGCGAACCCCGGGTTGAATACCACTGCTCTAGATTACCCTCTTCGACCCTTTCGTTAAGTCGATAACAACCCTCGTGTTAAACCAAATGCAATACTCTAGTTAGAATTAGTGTGCTCAACTCAAGAGTTACTAACTACCAAATCAAAAGGGTACGGGTAAGGAGGGTGTCTTGAAGGAAATGCACCCACATTAGCGTGGACATTTGAAGTGGAAATTTCTCCTTCCAATTCAACAAGCCTAGGTCAAAACTAAAACATCTTCATGGATAAAGAACGAGTGAAATGCGAGTAGGGTGGCCTACAACCTAAACAACTTGGCTCCCACCGACACTATTATTAGTAACATATTCATTTTTATTACAAAGTATGTATTTCTTTACCAAACTTCTGAACGTTAATTATATAAATAAAATAGTTTCGTTAATTTGTTAGTTGATATTGGACACATTGGTTTACAATCCTACTCGTTAGGTTCAACTTCTAGTCGGAGATATTGTGTATTTAAGAATAATTGTTTTCCATTCTCTTTCACCGCAAGTTATGGCTAGTTTTTTCTTAAATAAACTCAAAACATTGGCCCTTTAAA
>JBCFYV010000012.1:26360312-26380740 GCA_039000515.1 Timema cristinae | reverse complement strand
TCAATTTTTCAAAACCAAGTATTAATTTTACATGAGGAATAACTCTACAGAGAATTATATTTTTTATTAGAAATATATTCACTATAAATATAATTATTTCACTTGTATAATGCATAGCCTATGTATTCTTTTATGCAATGATGTTGAATATTTTTCGTCTCTAAACTAGTTTGTAATGCAGAGAAATCAATCTGAGCATAGTTAGCTAACAGCAATAGCTTATTTTTACCTGCCAATGGAATATAAAGAAATGTTATTTGGGTGTTGTTTGCAGGCAACCAAGGATGCGGGTCAAATTGCTGGTTTGAATGTTTTGCGAGTCATCAACGAGCCAACCGCTGCTGCTTTGGCCTACGGCATGGACAAGACTGATGATAGAGTGTAAGTATTTATAACATATATCTTCAATAATGTGTTATCAAAGTAAAAATAGCACCAAAAGGATATTATAGATTAAACATTGAAAAGAGGATAGAATGTTGTCCTACACACTTATCAGAAAAATGTAAGCCTCAAAGTCCAAACCATTAAAAACACATAAATATAAAATGTTTGTGTTAATCAGTCCCCTTTTTCAGCAGAAGGGAGTAAAACACCGACTGGAGTACATGGCAGCATGGCAAGAGGTAGATTACGGTCACTTAGATTCAAATTAAAACCATTAAGGGAGGAAGATGAGGCATCTAAATTGACCCTACCATAGGCTGGAAACAATTGATGTCATTATTTTGCACTAAAAATATGTTACCGCCAGAAATCTATTCAGGGATAAATATTGCTGTTGATTATATGTGGTGTGGTTATGTATTTAATGGCGCTTAGTTGTGTTGACAAGGTAGTAGGGATTCCACACATTCCTACTCTTAATATTTTTAATCCTTTTTAAATCTATTCTTCTAAAACTTAAAACATTTGATTTTTAAATGTGGTTTGAAGCTATTAGAAGGATTTATGGCAGGTGTTTTAGATCAGTAAGAATGTGCTGTGTTTAAACTAAACTTGAGTGTGAAATAAATATAAACATTAATTCTTCTAGAATGAAATAATATTTTAACCAACATTTCAAGGCAAACCTTTTCACTATTTTAGCAACATTCTATCACCTTAAAAATATGATATACCAACAAATAGCAATAAAAATTTCTTTAAACCTGTTGGAAAATAAAAATCAACTTTTTCATATTTAATTGTTTTAGCTTGTGCCAATTTTCACTGTATAATTTTATCGTTAATAGTATGAAGACAGAAGTGTGTTCCTCTTTTACATAACCTGATTGAGACTAGGCGTAAATTGTTGGGGTGTGTGGATATAATTATTTATCGAATCAAATATCAAAATTACAAACTAATACCGAAAAGTACAAATTGATTATAGATGTCTAAGTTTAATAAACAATATCTTAATTAGTAAATTCCCATTGAAAATGCGGTTTTATATTTAAGTATTGCCATGATGCAAACAATTACTTCAAAACATTGTTATCTGAGCTGGTATTAATAAAAAAAATCTGAATTTAACACAGGCTTTCAAGAAATTGAAAGGAACTTTTGATCAAGTTTTTTAGACAACAGGTTTAATCTAAATTGAATATTTTAAATTTTGTGATAAGTTTTTGACAGAAATTTTAAATGAAAACATTATTATTATTATTATTTATTTGAAAGGGTAAAATAATTGAGTCACAAGGTAATATTTAGATTCTTACATTGTTTCTATTATTTCAAAGTGTTGTCCTCATTTTCTAATACATAGGGCCTACTTTTGTTTGTGTGAATCCTAAACAATACCACTGTCAGCTTAAAACCTAGAAAGCACTGAAAAGGCCTACTAGGTAAATTAGTATTGCAGTAGTTTCCTGTTGCTTTCCTCACTGAGCAAGAAGGTATTCCACATCAGTCTGCCAAGCCATCAACTGACCCTACAAGTAACAATTTACCTCATTCATCACATATATATCACATATAACTATAAATTTACTAAAATAACACAATAGTAATGAATGCAAAAATTAGTTCTTGACCCCTTTAAATGTGCTCTAGGCTTGAAACCCCTTGAATGTTATATAGGTTTGAATGCTTTTAAATGCCCTTTAGGTTTGACACGCCTTGTAATCTCTATTCTGTCTGGTTCGCCTCCCTGTCCGCTAACGACAGACTAAGGCCCCCCCAGACTTGCAGGTCACATACCGGACCTTTCACACACCAGAACTGTGAGAAAACTGTCAATGTGTGGGGTTGGCATGTTGGAAGGACAGGCGATGCGTGGCCTATCGGTCCTGTTAGAATTCCAAACCTGGGCCCCTAACTTTGAAACGTTTGGGTAGCGAGTCGCTAGCATATTTCTCTCATCTCGCACATAATCTTGCAAACCTTTAATTTTGAAATGTCTGCGCTGCGAAAACTACGTCACACTATCAAATAGCGAGCAGATTCTACTCGTCTGCTTCACACCGTGCGGGACGGGGCATAATAAAACAAAATGTCAGCCCCCTCTTTGGTTGCAACCTTCTGAGAGTGATTTTGTTGAAATAAACCTACCATTGTACAAATTAAGCTTACAGAAGTAAACATGATTGCTTTTTAGTACATTTTATTCAATCCTTGAATAAATATATTTGTCTGGGTGAAATTAATATTTTCAAACTTTTTTAAACTGTCAACTTGGCTGAGGTGGTAGTGTGACATCCTCATAATCTATGAGTTTGTGTGCTCAAATCCCGGCATCTCTAATAATATATATAAAATTTATTGGACTGAAAAAAAAACCATTCATTTTAAATTATTTTATTAATAAGCATATAATTTGCTTTAATATTTTTTATAGAAGTATACAAAGTATTTGAGCCTAGGTAGATTGCCATAATATTCTTCTTTAAAAATAATTTAACAGAGTAGTAAATTAAAAACAGTAAATTAATTTTGAATATAGGTAATAATTTCAAAGTTAAATTAATGGGTTTCATGACATAAAAATGTACACAATTCAAAATAAGGATAAGCAAGCTAATTATCATTATTCGCATAGTAAAACCCTTTAGGGCATATTTATGTTTTAAAAATAGTTGCGAGAATAAAATTATACTTTACTGAATTCATACTATTAACAAGTGATTTTTTATTCCAACCAAAAATTAAAATATCACAATAGAGCTTGGATCGATCTCGTGAATTTCTGATTTTCAGACAAGCATTCTAATAAGTGAGCTAAAGTGGATATTGAATGAATGACCGTTTTAACCTCTACTTATATAACCCGAGAAAATGTTGGGACCAACTTAGATGAAACCAACTATAAGATGGTTTCCTAATAAAGCTAAACAAATTGTTTTACATGATGCACTCAATGCAATAATAGTGTTTACTTTCAGTTATGTATCTTGTACAGTGGCGTGTTGTGGCATCCCATCACCTAAATCCTTTGGTATGTCATGGTTTTACAGTATTGTTAGATTGAAAACTCATTCACAAGCGAAACAACGCCACACTGACTCGCATGACAACAGAACCCTTTAAAAGTTAGCTCTGTTTTTGTACTGCCTGCGATTTGCAAGTTTCAAAATTAGGGATCCTGTAGTGTCAAGTCAAACACCATATGGGGGAAAAGGTGAGATTTGCAGCAGGCGAGACTCAATGTGCATGCCATTGCAAGTTTTCCTGTAACTCCTTCAAAAGTACCATATCAGACAAATGATTCCTTTTTAGCTACCACTGCTTACATGTAAACTTCTCCTAGCACGTTTATTCCTTCTGGTCTCTTCTTCAATGGCACTACTACAATAATAGCTGCCATTTTACTTTTTCGATTCATCATGAACCTTTCGTCATGAGGGCTTATAGGAAACTGGAGTTTTATCTGTAGTCACACCTGTTTTTGCAGCCTCTAGGTATATGGACAAACGAGGCAACAGTTCTAGCGTGTGGCCTTTCGCGTGCTGGACCTGCCACTGCCAGTCTTTGGGGGTTTAACAGGTGCACTCATTGTTGACCTTGCAATACTGCCCTCCCCCCTTTCCTCCTTTATTTTCACTTTCACTAGTAGGAGGATCAAGTCAGTCACGTGGCTCCCAACTGTTTGTCTCCTCACCAGTGTTGTATTAACCCCCCCCCCCCTTCTTTCTACCTTTAGGCAGTACACAACCTCTCTCTTTCTGCTAACAACTGTATTCCCCCTTCCCTCATATTGAACAAAGGACAGAGTATTTTTTAACTCTTGAGTCACTAGATTATCTAGCTACCCACTTGTCTTTTGCCAACTGCTGCATGCTGCCTTAAACTTACAGGTCTGGACAGATTTATGACACTACTATTTGATTACAGTTTTGAATTGAATATTCACACACCCCTAGCAAATCGTTTCATCTATTCAGCAGTTAAAAACAATCCTAGTATTCACTCTAGCAATTTATATTTCTAAAAGATGTGTTAAGCGTTATTTAAGGGGGTAATTATAGGCTGAACTATTTGCTTTTATAAAGGTCGGCTTGATGGGGGGAAAGTGGTAGATATGTATTTAACTGTTAATGTTTTAGGATTGCTGTGTATGATCTTGGGGGTGGAACATTTGATATTTCTATCTTGGAGATCCAGAAGGGAGTGTTTGAAGTAAAATCTACAAATGGTGACACATTTCTTGGTGGAGAGGACTTCGACAATACACTTGTCAACTTCCTTGTGACTGAATTCAAAAAAGAAGTAAGTACAGTAATGTTTTTCAACCTTAGGTAAGCACATAAATCATTGCTTAAGCATTTCTTCAAAGTTTAAAATCGTACATTCTTATACCAAATTATTTTTGGTGATAGTTGATAAGTAATCAAAAAAGACAACATACCAGAACTAAAAAGTTTAATTGATCTTAAAAACCTTGAATCCATTACATTTTGATATATAGAAGAAGGTACATAAAAGATGGATATAAACAGTTAAAGGAGAACAAACACAATATGACTTTAACAATGAAAAGACACAGTTCACACTTCACATTGCTGTCATTGGACAAAGAGGTAATGGCTGCCTCTTGAAGAAAATTGATTGTTACCGCCCAATCCTCAGACTTACGACAGAACTCATCTGTAAGAAGTGTGAAACAAGCAATGCAACTTTCTAAAAGAAGAATGGCAGCAATATAAAGTGTGTACTTTATTATTTTCATTGTAAAAACCATAATGTGTATGTTTCATTTTATGTGTTTCTATCCAATCTTTCCCATACCTTCTTAATAAAACTGTACCTCAAAGAGGGAAAAGAGGTTTTCTTTAAAGTGAATCCATTATATGTAATAGTTAAATTATTATGTAAGCACCTCAAGGGGGGGGGGGGTTTCAAGCTTTGTTATTTTTGTTAACAAGGGGGTCAGAACAATACTTACAAAGGACACAGACAAGTTAGAATGGTGCAGTGTGAGGTAGTCACCCCAAATGAACACACATGTTTAAAAATGAGGTGGCCCAATGGCTAGATAATTTTATAATAAAGGAAATTGATAAAACTAAAGAAAAAGGAAAAATAAACTACTAAGAGTAAAAATTTGATGAAGAAAGCCCACCTATGGAAATTGTAAGAATCTAATGCACAAAGGTGACATCTTCCTTTCTTCTGTCTTATATAGTAGAAGTAGTCACACTCGCACATTTTAACACAAATAAAATAATATTTCGGCATTGTTGCCTTTATCAAACATAAAGAAGAAGGGAGTACAAATAATAAACACTAGATTTTTACCCTCTTCGTCTTTGTGTTTGATAAAGGCAACAATGTTGAAATATTATTCTATTGTGTGTGTGACTACTTCTGCTATATAAGACAGAAGAAAGGAAGATGATGTCACCTTTGTGCATTGGATTCTTCCCACATTTTTCCTCTTTCCCTAGGTAGGCTTTCTTTATCAAATTTACTCTTAGTGGTTTATTTTTCCTTTTTCAAATGAACACAATCTAATTAAGCAATAAATAAACAATAACCAAGCTTGTTGATGGTAAAAATATGACCCTTTTTGTATTTGGTTAGTGACTTCTGGTCGAGCTCTTGTGTCCCGAGATATTACACTTTCCAGATATTGAAATTGTTCCACATCCTCCAACTTTACTCCATCCAGGAAGATATTAAAGTCTTTACTCCATTGTTCTAGTTTCTTCTCCCACTCTTGTTCCTTGTTTCACCAGATCACTACACCGTCTACGAAAGCAAAAGCTGTCAAATCATCTGAAGGGTTGTCCTTTTCATATTTCATTCTTATGATTTTGTCCATGAAAACAATGAACAGACGAGGTAACAGTTCACTTCCTTGCTGGACTCCTCTGGTGGTGTTAAACCACTTTGTTTCAATCCCCCACTTGTACGCAAATCTGGTGCTGTTTGTACAATATCTGCACTTTCCTCATAAGTGGTTCTTACACACGGCGTTTCCTGAGGCACACTCAAATTTCCTGGTGAATTACACTGTTGTATGCTTTTTCTATGTCGAGGAACATGAGTGAGATCTTCTTCTGTCTCCCATCTTTTCTTCTTCATTATTCTTATGGCAAAGATCAAATCAATAGTGGATTGGTTACCTCGAAAACTATATTTCTTTTCTTACAGTTGTGGCTCAATCAACTTCCTAAATCGGCTGTCAATTTTTTTTTACAAGAATTTTCAGTCTGTGAGATATAATTGTGATTCCTTGATAGTTTAAGCATTTCCTTTTACTTCCTTTCTTGAATAGAGGGACAATAACTCCTTTGGTTTTCACATATGGAATTTAGCACTCTATAGCCATTGTAGTTCAGTGGCTTTGCAACCCTATTACTCTATGCACTAAAATTACTTGGAAAATGTTTTATTTCACAATTGTTTGTGATATTTCATGTTACTCTTACAAATAAAGTTATTATCCCAGCATGCAATTGAATTTCTTAAGATTTCCCCTGTGGGAAATATTATTTTGTGACTACAAAACAGCTCAGGATGGCAATAATTGAACACAAATGGAATATTTTAACTGTTGATATTTTTATTGGCAAAGCTTGAAGCCAGAATTTGTTTAGAAGCAAAGTTAAAGTATAAAGCTTTGCACACCCTTATAAGTTTGTATTCAAAACTTTGAAGGTCTGCACGGGCTTACTACACTTAAGCCTTTTCATCAAATGTGTTAAAAATATTTGCTAAACTGGAATCAAAACCATTGTATATATATATATGTTGGGTTTTGTCATAAACAATGTTATTAAGCATAGCTTTTTAAACTTAAACAAGGAACTGTGATTTTATTTTTCAATATGTAATATTTATTCATATCCATCCATGCTGAAGATTTTTCCTACTTTATTTTTTGAAATTAGTTAATGATGATCTGCAAAATACAAGCTATCTTGATTGGTCCATGGAGGGTATATTATCACCTCTAACGTACTGAAACTAATTCATAAATAATATCAAATTAAACTGGGTACATAATCTTTTATGGTTGGTGCTAAGCCCCCCTCCCCTCCCCCTTTTTCTAGAAACATTGTAAGCTAAATAAAGAAATAATTCACAAAGCCCCAGATTCAAGACATTCTTCCAAGTAGAATTGAACTTATTGGTAAAAAGGCTTCTCTTAATGCTAATGTTGGTATTATATTGCAGCAAGGTATTGATGTGACCAAAGACCCGATGGCGATGCAGAGGTTGAAGGAGGCTGCAGAGAAGGCCAAAGTGGAACTCTCTTCCTCCTTGCAAACAGATGTTAATCTACCTTATCTCACAATGGATTCTTCAGGGCCTAAACATATGAATCTCAAGGTGATATTATTTGTATTTGTAACCTAATTCTGTAACTGTACTGTCCTTGTCTGGTCTGCTAATTATAGGGAGGTTGGGGGTGAATCCTGGCTGGGTGTACTAAGCTATTTTTCCTAGATGGTTTTCCACCCCTAATGTAATGCAGATTCATTTTATACTATAGTTGGGTCGAGGAATTCACTATTTTATGAATCTTCATCTCAAATTTGAATCTCCAATTAAACTTCGTATCTTGAATTCAAATATTGGGAAAAAATTATGAACATAAAAGGAAATATAAATATAATGAAATAATAGAAATAATTTTTAACCACCAATAAGCAATATTAGAGTTCTAAAACAAATTTTCTTGAATACTTGAATCTCAAATATCCTTAAGAAATCGAGGATCCCATCCCTAATTTTCCCACCCCATTAGTGCAAACATGCAATTAGATCAGTTTGAGTGTAAGATATTGTGTACTAAAAACATTTTAACCTAGGTTTTTGTGTATTTTAATTCATTTATTGAATTGCATGGTTTTGTAAAATACTCCAATTTGTTAATGATGATGATTAGCTTACAATCTCCTGATTGGTTCATGAAGGCTTATTATTCACTTCTAACGAACTGAAACGAATTTGGAGTATCATCATAGATTAGTGTGCTATTTTAGCAGAATTGTACCTCTCCTTTTCCAACTACCCTTGCCTCCAATATGCTTTCCATAAAATATAATTAGACTTTCCTCACCTGTGAGTGGTCAATACATGTATAACATAGAGGTTATGTAAATAGAAATGTCATGTTTAATTGCAAAACTGTGTGGAGTGACATTGAATAATCTTTGTAGCTAGAAATAAATACAATGGTGAACTGTAAAAAAAAATATCAATAATGTGAGACCCATTTTAGAAATTATTAATACCAATAATCCATAACTTTGGGAGCTAACTGTCCAAGTCTCAAAACTTTTTTCTTTTAACAAAGTTAACACCAAATTTAATATAATAAGCCCATTAAAGATTTGTAAAGATTCAATAACTTCAAGTAATCGTCAGCTTCAACTTTGAATCAAAAGTAAAACTCTAGATTCGACAATTACAAATAAGGTAGGGATGTGCAAGGCTCAATCAAGGTGAGATAGAAAAAAATCTCGGCCTAATTTTTGAAGCATAAAATTATTCCCGAAAATTTGAGAACTAAAAGGAAAAAAACCCAAATAACATAAAAATAAAATATACAAACCAAACTGAGAATTATTTTAAATAATATTTGTTAATAACGTAAAGACCCAAAAATAGCCTTATAAAACCATAATGCATGATATAATTGCACTCTTGGATAATACTAGAGATGGGTCGAATCAACTATTTCTTGAATCCAAATCTACATTTTATTTTCAAATTTAGAATATCGAATCCGAATCCTAGCTAATTGTTAGAAATTTTAATGATTTATAAATATACCTATATAGGTCTAAACTGTAAATTAAGATTTATTTCAATAATGCTTTCAATTTAAATCAACCGCAACCACCCCTCACAAAATACTGTTTAAAATCTAGCCAGATTAAACCATCTGGATTAATATTATTGTTTAGATATCAACTCAATCAAAATTGAATGTCTTTTAGTTATTTTTAAAATTTTTGATAGAATGAGTTGGGTTTCTAAAAAACATTTCAAATAAATAAAAATATTAGGCCTGGTTACCTTTTGATAAACTTTAATCATCATTGAAGGACTATAATTTATTTTAATAAGAAAGCAAAAATAAAAGAACTAACAGATTTAAAAAAAAAGACTAAAACAACATACTTAACAATTAAACATACACTGGAAATAGTTAACTAATGCCTAAGTATGTTTATTATTATTATTATTTTTATTTTTTTACTAGGCAGGACTATGTTTGAATACTTAAATGCAGTGGGTCTAAATTCTTATTAACTGTAATTGTCTCAACAGTTGGCTGTTAGTCACAATTAATTTTGAGCTCTGATAAGTAACATGTTGGGAAAAGTAGATTTTCAATCTAAGTAATTGTTGCTGTTATATTTCTTCTGTAGTGTATTAACTTTCTTATAAAACCTTCTTGGGTCTTAAGATTTTTTGGGTTTTATTGTATGTTTTCTAGAAGTTATTATATGGTAATTTTAGAAACTTTATCTGTATTGCTTCAACGGGAGTTTGTTCAACACCACTTCTGGTGCTTGCTTTTGGACTAGCTTAATTTTGTTGAGTTTAGATGGGATAGCTGTTACTAATTCCTCGCTGCCATATTGAAGTACTGGCTTAAGGCCCTTTGCCCTGTTGAGTGCAAGTCTAAAACCTATTTTGTGGGATGGTCAGTCGGAGGGTGAAATGCATGGTATGGCTTCACAACCGAACAAAGTATTTTTCCGCGCCATCAAGAACAGATGTATCACGGAAACCGTAGATGGTGCTAGCTACCGGACAGGTCTTGTGGAGAATCACACGTTTGGAAATATTAGTTTTCTCGAGAACCAGTGAAATGTTTATGTTAATATTTTCAACACCCCTTCTAAGATAATGTATCAATGTTTATTAATTCTTATATTTTCTTATTTTTTGATATGAAGCCGGCGGTTTTCCCCTGAAAAATGTAAATTTTATTGATATTTGATCACTGTCAAAATCATAGAGGTGTGTATATAAAAAGTATAGCTTAATCAATATGCCTCTATTCTTGAACAAACTGTTTCCGAAAAGAAAATCGCAATACAATAAAAATTCTTGAAGATAACAGTTTTTTCCCATGGCTTTGCATTTTCACACCAAACGAAAGCGCCAAGCGCCTTAAAATAAGCTGTATGTTGTGTTTAGGGTATTTTTGATGTTCTCCATTTATTGCTTTCAAATCTCTTCTATAGAGTTAAAATTACTCCTAAATATTGATAGTTTTCTGTTCAATATTGTAATTGTTGAGTAATATGGAGAGTGGCACAAAGTATAAAGGTTGAAATTTGTTTTATTTATTGTCATTTCATTGTCTTGGCACCATTCCGGGAATTTGGCGAGTTTTCTGTTCAATATTGTAATTGTTGAGTAATATGGAGAGTGGCACAAAGTATAAAGGTTGATAATTTGTTTTATTATTGTCATTTCATTGTCTTGGCACCATTCCGGTAATTTGGCGAGGGATGCCTGAACTCATTCGGTCCCCAAGTCACAAGATGGTCTGCACATAAAGCATATTTGGTGTAGTCTTAATTTAATTTAGATGGAAGATTGTTGATCATTAAATTGAATAGTGTTATGCTTGACACTGCTCCTTGTGGTAGACCTCTGTTTTTGTTTAGTAACAGGGTGTCCAGCGACTTAGAAAACAGAGAATTTGATCAGGTGAGATAGGTGAACCGAGGGGGAAGGTATAAAAGCTTGCAACAGTGATACAGATAGCTAGATTTCTGAACTCATTCATGCTCTCTTCACTCACTAACTTCTCTTAGTAAAGGTGGGTGTGTAGGGGGTATGAGAAAAGGACAGTATTTTTGCACTATTTATATATATAAAAAAAGTTTGTCAAATCAAATATTGTCCCAGCAGAAACACATAGTTTCATTTTCATTACATGATCATTAGTTCTGGAATATCTGTCAAGGGTGTCCTGGAATTTAAAGACAACCTTTTCTCTTCATTCAAAAAGCTTTTCATCAAATGCTCATGACATATTCAACAATTTGTTGATATCAATTTGAAATAATTTATTTTTATTATTATTACCACATCTGTTCAGATAATACTTATGTTTCTACTGAAGCAGTATTTTATTTATTTTGGCCAAAACATTTTTTTGCCATAAAAACTGCAAATACTCTTCCTTTTTTCATGTTCCCTTCTCTCCTACCACACTACTTTATTATTTATAATCATCTTTCACTTTTGATTTTAAAACTAAGAAGGTATTGAGACCATGTCACCTGGATTCTTATTGGTCTTAAAGATTAGTTTTGGCTTTTTGTGTGATGGATGTATTTCACTTAGAAAAATCAACCTTATTTAGTTGCTTATTTAAATTTTAACTTATTCTGAAAAAAAAGTTTTTTTGATATTTGTAATATATTGATGACTTCTTATATATACATACACATAACACACACACACACACACACACACACACAGTCAACTCTCGATTCTACGACCCCGGGAATAGCGTCCCTCTCGAAGTAACGACCCTTTTTTGGGGAACCGTGAAAAATGTGGGGAAAAAGGTTGAAAAGTTTAAGGAAATCGCTGTAAAATGTGTTTGTTGTATTTATTTAGGTCGCTGTGTTGCAATTATCTTTGTGAGCGCTGTATTACTAGTAACTAGGGTGGGTCAGGTATAAAAATAGACACCACCTCATCAATGCCAGCCAATAGCACTTGACTCTGTCCACTCCTCCCACAAGCAAGACAATGTTTCCCCGCGCGTGACTGCCGCTACATCACGCGCCAGGCTTGCTTTTGCCATTGTTATTTCGATTCTCAATTTGGTTACTATTTTGGTTTGATTTTGTGAACAATTTTTGACGACCCATGCTATTGTTTAACATTGTTATTTTGATTTGGTTAGTTTTTGGTTGGATTTTGTGAACGATTTTTGATGACCCACGCTATTTGTTGTCTAAAAAACAATTTTTTCGTATGAAGGTCAGGGATGCAACAAAATCTGTTAAAATTCCAATAACGACCCCTTCAAAATAACGACCCTTTTCAAGGAAGGGAACCATGAAAGGTCTTAGAATCGAGAGTTGATTGTATTAAAAATGCTATTCACAAGAAAAAAAATTAATACACATTTGTCTTAAATCAATAACAAGTTTTTTAATAAAATATTTAAATTAATAAGTCCAATTTTTGCAAAAACCATGTCTTGCAAACTTTTAAAATTTATATAAAGTATTATTGTAAATTTAAGAGGAAATATATCTTTTCAACATCCTGATTGTTTGTTTATTTATTTCTTTCTATATTTTCTGCATTTTGCCAGCAAAATTATAAATTTCAAATCAAGAAGTATTCTGTAATATGAGAGCCTTTACTTGACAGATGTGTGTGTTTGTGTGCACAGCTAAGCCGCTCCAAGTTTGAAAGTCTGGTAGGAGACCTGATCAAGAAGACTATTTCTCCATGTCAGAAGGCCCTACAGGATGCTGAGGTGTCAAAGTCCGACATAGGAGAAGTTCTGCTTGTAGGTGGAATGACCCGGATGCCAAAAGTAAACACTGTTTGCATTATTACTATTTAAACTGTTTTGTAAATATATTCTTTTCTTTTGTGTGTGCAAATATTAAAAAATTTGAATATTTTCTATCAGTTTTTGAATTATTGGTGCATTTTCGAATAGGTGCCAAACCATACACGATTCATACACTTTCAAAACACATTTTCACATATTAAATAATTACTATATGAAGCTATACATATTTATTTAATTAATTTTAAATGTTCAAATTAAGTTATTTATTTGGCTACACACTAAATAAAAGTATCCCTAAATCCAGCAAGGACCTGTATTGCTGATTGTGATCAAGCAATAGTCAAGCATGTACACTTTAGACTCTAACAAAATGCAAAATGAGAATCAGTCCACGTCACAAAAGATTTTGCAAAACACACCAAACATTTTAATTCACAGATAGTCCACATTTTAAACTAAACTGTTCACACCGGACTAGTTAATTAAGATGATAAATAAATAGTGAAGTTGTTATCTCCAGTCAACAAACTATTAGCATCAAAACAACAAAGAAACTGATAAAAGGTGGACTGAACAATGTGATAAATGCTTACCTCTACTAAATAAGGTTTTGCGAAAATGGAGGTTTACCTTGTGGGTTGGCATAGGAAGGAATAGGGGACAAGGCGTTAATTCCTTGGCATTTCTCAAACCTTTGTGGTTTTAGATCAAAGCCGCCCCTTTAGGGCCTGAAGCACACTCACACACAAACAATTATTTATAAAGCAAAAGATGTAATCGTCATAGCAGACACCCAACGCGTACAGAGTCCCACGCTGAACTAACCAAGGAACAAACGACCTTTCTTTCCACTCTCAAAAGAAAAAGGAGGGAAAAACTCAAAATCGGCGGGAAACAAAGACCAACTAACTCATACAAACCAATAAAAATATGTCAAAATGAACTAGGTTAAACAATCTATTACACAAAGGCTATTTTACAATTTTAAATATATACAGTTCAGAGACTGAACAGAAATAATTTCTAGAATTATCACTTCAGTATTGATCTACAAATTAAATCATGTTCAATAGTAAACAAATATTGGAAATAATTAAATTTTCCTTGCCTTCATTCCAAGGGATGTGGCTAACCTCACAAGATAACTTCTTGATTCACCAGGACTAGCCATATTAATAAAAATTTACTAAACACTGTCACCACAATTTGAGAATATTATTTTTCTTTTCCTTTTCAAAGTATTCTATTATCCACTAAATAACTTTTATATTATAAAGAGTAGAACAATTTGAATTAATTTAATTAGATTAATTCATGCTTGAAGTTCATAATTGATAAACCAAAGATAAACAAATAACAAAGGCAATACCAAAGAACCTAAAATATTGAATAATTTTCCCTCTGATATATTATTTTTTTCAGATAATTATGCACGCTATCTGCTATTAAGTAAAGAACTTGTTGTAAACTGATACATTTCAAAATATATTAGATTGCATGTATGATGTACAAAGTTAATAACTGGTACATCTTGAAATGCCATGGTATTAATATTGATGTTATAGCAATGTGTTTAAGTTCACCGGGGCTACATTTCGAAATAAACCAGTATTGAACTAAGCAAAATCAACATTATAAATATTTCATAAGCACTTGTTCTCATATTGCTCAGCTCACAAAATAAATAGGAGTTAACGCATTATTAAGCCAGAGAGAGCTTAAAATTTACAGTCGAATGGTATGAATAACTCAATCAGGTTTTTGTGTGTTATCTCACTTTTGAACCAGATTATCAAAACATGCTCTCTTTATGACTGCCTAAACTTTACACTTTCCACTTTTCAAAACTTCCACAGTTACACATTTGAATTTTCAGGAATATTACTTTCTCATTAATGTATTTTCATAAGAAAAATAAATATTTCTGAAAATTAAAACAATGTGCAACTTTGAAAGTTTGAAAGAGGTGTGAAGTGTAAAAGTATAGAAAGAAAATAGAGAAGTGTGTTTGTTTATATACTAGGCCTAACCTAACTATCCTTTCCTACACTATCACTTTACATTATTGTAGTGTGTTTCTACACTGTCTTGTTAAAAAGTTAATAAAACTGATGTTTTAATAAGCTAATATTTCCACAAAAAATGCTTCAGTAACTTAATTTACCCTATAAGAAAATGTAAGAATCATAAACCATTAGAAATTTGAAGTATTTGTTTATTATTCCTTAGTGTAATTGTGCATGATCAAATCTTCTATTCCATTTCCATTCCTATATGTGCATTGTATGGACTCTCATTAGACATTATTTTATTGAGAAATTTACTTACAACCAATTTTTAATGCTTGTAATAGTTGATGCTGATACGAATAAAATATTTCTAACAAACAATGACATAGTAAATGCTTTTTTTAATATAAATGTGGTAAGTTTGGTAAACAATTGCAATTGTATTGCAATAAAAAAGATCACCATTGATTTTAAACAGGTTAACCAACATAATTCTATTACTAAATAGTAACTAAACTAGAGCTAGTTTCGTAGCTAAGTATGAATTAATTAATATGTGTTTTAAATATCTTAAGTTTGAAAACATTTAATATAGTAATATATTCTTTATATTACATTTTTAATTTAACATAAATTATTATTTTAGAAATGGTACCCCCGATAGACATATTAAAAAGAATCATCCATTTATTTAGTAACCTTCTTAGCTGTTTTAATTTTCATTATAACAATTTGTTAAATAACCGATTGATTTATAAGTGGAAATGTTGATATTATCTATATTAAATAGCCTATGCTTACTATTGGGCTTTAAAAATTGATTAATTGGTGCATTAAGTGGATGCTCAAAAATGACGAGCTTACAAAACTTTCAATCCCGGTCTTGAGCTTAAGCGACGAGCTTGGAATAAGAGTACACGCAGAGCCCTATGTAAAATATAATATGTAATTAAAAAACTTAATAGTTAAAACAAAACAGTTATCTTTTACAAGTGTTGGCAACCCAAAACCTAAACATTATTTTTGAACTTGTCATCCAGGTAAAACCATATCATGAACATACTCTAATCTTATCAGCTTATATATCTCATAGTGAAAACCTAATCTTATCTTTTATATATATATCCCATAGTGAACTGAACCTAATCTTTATCAGCTTTTATATATATATCCCATAGTGAACTGAACCTAATCTTATCAGCTTTTTTATATATCCCATAGTGAACTGAACCTAATCTTATCAACTTTTATTTATATATTATATAAAAAATCTCATAGTGAACTGAACCTAATCTGATCACTTTTTATATATCCCATAGTGAACTGAACCTAATCTTATCATCTTTTATATATATATCCCATAGTGAACAGACCTAGTCTTATCAGATTATAAATCTCTTGTGTAGGAACTAATCAACTTTTTAGATTATACCAAATAAACGAATCTCCTTGCGCACAGGTCCAGTCAACTGTGCAAGACATCTTTGGCCGGCAGCCGAGCCGAGCTGTGAACCCTGACGAAGCTGTGGCTGTAGGTGCTGCTGTGCAGGGAGGTGTTCTGGCTGGGGATGTCACAGACGTTCTCTTGCTAGACGTGACACCTCTTTCTCTCGGCATAGAGACGCTTGGCGGCGTATTTACCAGGCTAATTTCAAGGAACACCACCATCCCCACCAAAAAGAGCCAGGTACATACATTTGTGTTACAAATATTTTCTCTACATTAGTTTTTCAACCAGCATTTGATATTAATTGTTTAGGGTCTAGTATTTCCTAGGATTATACTAAAGTGAACAATGAGACACTCACATCTCGCCTGCTTTCATGTCATTGGAAGAATTTGGCCCTGCCAAAATTGAATATTGATTCTCTCAAAGGTTTTGTGTTTCAAGTTTCCAGGCCAGGTGTGTCATACTTGTTTGATTATAAAGGCCACATTGAAAATGGAAAATTATGAGAGAACCCTATTTCATATAATATTTCAATATTGCTGCCATCTTAATTAAACAAACTCAATTCTTAGCTTTTAAATTTTGAGTTGAAGTCACTTTTAAAATTGATGACAGTTTATGAGTGTTTGTAACCTGCGATCATAAAAGAAAACAACTGTTTACACGTTTATATGCCACCAAATATTGCACATATTTGGTTTGAAATTTCACAACTTTTGGTGATAAGATATCTGGTGAGTAAAGAGTAAACATTTGGTGCACCAACATTACTAGGTAAATTTTCATATAAAAAATACTGTGATAAATCTCTAAAAATGTAATCTCAAATGGTGCGTTTCTGCCATGTTTATTATAAGCTGGATCAATCTTCATGCTGCAAGTTTGGCATATTTGTTCTAGACTATGGCTTAGTTTTTATTAAATAAAATTTTACTGGTACTTTTTCTATCAAATTCTTCTCATGATCTGCATAGATTAATTTTATGTAAGGCTAAATTGAATCCAAATCATCTTCATTTATATAATTTTACAATCTTAAAAAAAGATGGTTAACTTAACGGATTAACCTTACTTTATTAATTCTTAAGTTGCTATAGTAAATAGAACAAGTGACTAATTATTATTTTTCCCTCTATATTTCTTTTTTTCTTTCTTCTCTCTATAATACAGTCATTACAACTTTCGTGAATGTACATTATTGTTTTTTTCCTTTGAGATGCTTAAGCTTTGATTTAGAAAGAAGGTTTGTGACCAATTAACATTAGAATAGTTCAACATTGTTTGGAATGCTTGGACTTTTAAACCATCATTGTGAAAAGAAAGGGGGGAGGGGTAAAGTGCCCCACAATAAAGTTTTTTTTTCTTTTCTTTTTTTAACTTAGAACATACAAGTGAAACCCTTTTGTTGTTACCGTCTTGTCTGTTGTTCATTAGACCTTTTTATCTACTTAGTTACTAGAAGCATGATGATTTTGGTTTTAACTACAGGTGATCCAAATAAAGAATCATGTTTGATGCCAGATTATTGAACGTTTATTAATTGGTAATAGCTGGAAGCCTTTGTTAAACATTTAAAGTTTACAGGTTCTTGTAATGTTACAATCACAGCTGATCTATAAAGAACAATGTGCAATACAACTGTTTTCGTTTGATGTGCAAACACAAGCACTGTCATGTTTGACTGACCCAAAGTAAGTTAGTAAAGTGAGTGAGAGTTGAACTGTGGTCCCGCTCGCGTGGAAGCAAGACCGCGTGTCCTGCCAAATGGCGGGCCCAGAGTTCAAGAGTGCGCCGTGACTATAGAGTGACGTCATACTCTACACATGTATTTAGTTAATACCTTTACTTACATATGGATTATGTTGTAATATTAATGCCACTGTAGGATTACAGCAAAAATAAAGGATTTCACAAATATCTAAAATGGCTTTTTTGTTCCAATTGTAGATATATATTTTCATATGTACTGGAATTTCTAAACTCTTGTCCATAATACATAATGCGCAATGAGCATTTTAATAGCAATAATTACAGAATATGCAATGATGTAGTTTATTTTTCGTCTCTGAGCAGTTGAAACTGTTTTGTTGAAAATAGTGACTGAGCATATTCAATCATATTAAACATTTTAATGTCACCTCCCTCGGTGGCGTAGTTGGCTAACGCGCTAGTTTCATGTTGAGCTAGACTGCCGAGGACAGGAAGATTGATGTTGAATCTCGGTAGGGTGAACTAGGGGTGGTTTTTCCTAAGTGTTTTTCCACTCTCCCTCCACGCAAATGCAAGCTCACTTCTTCTGAATTAAACCGTCTGAATTCCTAACCCATTAGCTTAATTAATACCTAAGCGTATATCCCGAAGGGCGGTAAGACACGGTGCTACATAAATTAGAATATCATTATCATCGACAATTTCCAGTCAGTGGCTGGTTCGGTTTAGTAAAATACCTATCCCTCTATCATTCATAATCCTTTAATCATTTCCATTCTTCTCTAACTTGCACACTTTCTGCTATCTGCTCCACCGCTGACAACACACTTTGGCAGGAGTGTCAGGTAAATTATTCTCTTCAAATGTACCAATTTCGGTGACCTGGCAGTCTAGGGGTAAGGTGTTAGTGCTGGGGGTTGGGGTTCAATCCTTGGTCCCTGCACAGATTTATCTGATTGCCAAACCTTCCTTCACCCCTGACAATACGTGTATTGATCACAACTTGTGAATCTGGTATGCCAGGTCTCCACCATGGTTCGGATTCCACCTTAAACTGTAGGTCTTCCATTTCATCTTACAATCACCCAACCACTACACATAAATGTAAGTGTGTACAACCCGAACAGGTAGTAAGATGCGGTGCTGATAACAGGGCTCGTTTTTGTCCTGTTTTTCCTACTTTTTGACCTCCAGAAGAAGAAAAAAACTGGTTTGGAGATGTTGAAGTGTGGATCTTCTTTTCTGCTGGTAAGCTAGTAAAACAAAATTTCACATCATAATCATTCGAATTGTATACTCAAAAGTTTGTACAGTGTCTTTGAAATTCAATTAATAAAGTTGTTTTTGGAGGGAGTGTTATGCAGAGCCATGGGAACAAATGGCTATTTTCAACAACAACAAAAATGTTTTACAATTTTCTTTTCGGAAACAGTTTGTTCAAGAATATAAGCATATTTATTAGGTTATAATTTTTATATAAACACTTCCTCCATCATTTTAACACAGATCAAATATTGATAACATTGACATTTTTCAATAGAAAACTGCCGTCTTCATAACAAAAAATAAGAAAATGTAATAATCAATAAACATTGATATAATGTTAGAGGGGTGTTTAAAATAATAACATAAAAATTACTCGTTCTCGAGAGAGCTGATAGTTTAAAACATGATTTTTCTGTGAGACACATCCGGTAGCTAGCGCCATTTACGGTTTCCATGATCCATCTGTTCTTTTGTCAGTTGTGAAGTTATGCCACACCCTTCACCCTCCTGCCCACCAACCCACAAAATAGTTTTTAGTAGAGTTGGGTCGAATCCACTATTTCTCGAATCCGAATCCACATTTTATTCTCGAATCCGAATCCTAGCAAATTGTTATAAATTTTAATGATTTATAAATAGACCTACATTACACAATATAGGCCTAAACTGTGAATTAAGGTTTATTTCAATCATGCTTTCAATTATAATCACCCCCCTCCCCCTTCCAAAATATAGGTTAAAATCCAGCCAAATTAAACAATCTAGACTCATTTATTGTTTAAAAATCAAATCAATCAAAATTTGAGTGTCTTTTAGCTATTTTTAAAAGTGTTGTTAGAATGGGTTAAGTTTCTAGAAAACATGTGAAATAAACATATTTTATTGTATTAAGATATATTATTATTATTATTTAGCACCGCGTCTTACTACCGTTCGGGTTATACGCCTAAGTACTAATTACGCTAATGGATTAGGAATTGGGAAGGTTGAATTAAAGGAAGTGAACCCGCATTTGCGTGGAGGGAGAGTGGAAACCATTTAGGA
>JBCFYV010000012.1:26328587-26340613 GCA_039000515.1 Timema cristinae | reverse complement strand
ATTAATACACGTCTTGTCAGAGGTGAAGGAAGGGTTTGGCAATAAGATAAATCTGTGCCAGGATTGAACCCCGGACCCCTAGCACAGAAGTCTCAAACTAGTTTACTTAGTGAAACTTGGTAAATTGGTTTGAAACTATCACAAATATATTAACACAAAAAACTATTTACACATGGACTAAATATATAAAATAATATTACTTAAAATATATTGCATTTTTAGAGTAAAATAACAAACAAAAACATTAAAACTATTCTCACTGAAGAATGTCCATTTGAAAACCAGTTTGGGACGTCAGTTGCAACAAACCCTCATGGAACTACGATGGGAGCTAGTGGGTCGTTGAGCGGTGGAGGAAATGGCTTCAAGAGACACACACAGCAACCGGCCGGTAGACTCAAATTTAAAAACAATGATATTCTCTTTTAAAAAAATACAACAATTGATGTGCTGGTTCAAAAAACTGTTCAGGTGAAAAGGTATTCAATAATGAAGCGGGTGAAATAATAATTGATTACATAGTTTTTAAGTTTACTTTTAATTAATAAATATAATTTTCTAAAATACGACACCTGTTCAAATTATTAATTAAAATACATATTTGAATATTAAAAAAAACCAAATTATTCAGGAAACAGCCAAAGAGACAATCTTTTTGGAAACATACACATCAAATTTTTGAAAAGGTATTTTGGGCCAAATCATGGAAGAAAAATTATTTTAAAACATTGAAGTTCAATATTTTATATCTTTTTAATGGTTGGATTTACAGAAACTAAATAATTTTTGTTCTAACAAACAACCTTTATTTTAATAGGAAAAAAATTTACATATCTATTAAATAATAACTAACGTCAGTTTTAAGGAGGTTAGTAGTACAAGTATTTTAGATATTTGGTGGGAGTTCCCCCTTAAGAACACAAAGATTCAAATTTATCATTTAAATATTATCAAGTCAAAATAGATTCAAGCAAAATAAATATAAGCTCATAGCTCCCATGAAAATGTAACATTGATGAAATATTTGTGTTCAATGATCAGTACTAATGTAGCACTAACGATTGTATCAGTTCCTTTCGTTAGTGCTGCACTGCAAGATGTTGGGCGGAGCCAGGTTACGTCAAATTGACTCCACCTACTGATTTTGAATTATAACGTCACAAAAATATAGCACTAACGAAAGTATTTTGTTTACTGATCAGCACTAACATAGCACTAACGATTGCATTAGGTTTTGTCGTTATTGTTGCACCGTAAGATGGTGAGAAGGGCCATGTTGATGTCAACTTGGCCCCGCCCAATGATTTTGGCTTATAGCTTCCAGAAAAATCTAGCAGTAACGACATTTGTTGTTGTTTACTGAGCAGCACTAATGTAGCACACACGATTTCACTAGGCCCTGTCGTTAGTGATTTCATGAGTGGGGCCAAGTTAATGGACCTTATATAACGCTCCGCTTTATAATTTCTATCACTTCTGTAAGGTCCCCACACACAGTCATGCCTCGCTTGATGCCAGATCTGTAATTCCGGGCTAGGTTTCACCACACACGGGTCATGCTGGGACTGTAATTCCCTACTACATGAACCGAACATGAACATTTTGTGCTTGCGACAATTTTTTCATAGTGGAGCATTGCAGTGATTTACCAAAATCAACGTTTCCACCCTCTTATACTGTTTTCATTAAATCAACCCATTTCTGATAAGCCTCTTTCTTTTTAAACTTATTACTATAATCTTTACTTTTCACTCTCCACAAAACCAGTAAGGATTGGAAAAGTGTGGGCTCAGTACGACCACTGCAAATGCGTCGGTCATTCTGGGTTTGACGTTACTCACACACGATACGTTTTGGATTGTCTGCCTTGTCATCATTCCAGGCATGACAGCAACTATCAAACACGTCTGATCCTTCATTCCCGGCTTGAAAGTCCGTAATTCCTGGCATGAATGCCTCACTCACGATTAATTTTGGACTGAGCAGTCCAACTGACAGTCCCGGCATCAAGTGGGGCATTACCATAATTGGGGGCCTTTAGAAATGTGTACCTGATTCCTTGTTTCTGTCTAATCTGCTATGAGTAACATTTGTGAGAGCAAGAATACTTTACTTCTCTCTATATATATTTTGCTTCTTCCTCTTAAGCCCCCCCCCCCCCAATCCCCCCATATACGATCATGCATGACAGTAATCTTGATTGTCAGTCCCATGATTGATGAACGGTCGACCACACATGATCATGCATGCATGACATTGTTGTCAGTCGCGTTTGGTCTGTCCAGTAAATAGGTAAAGATGGCTTAAGAGGAAGCCACTTGTATTGCTATTTTACTAGCGTTTGCTTGTGGTGATAAAATCAAGAGGAAGTGGAAGAAGAGATACTGGATGAAGGAATGGTTTCAAAAAAGAGAAAAATTCCCTCGTCATAATTTCTTGAAGGAACCAATGATAATATCGTCGGCTGATTATAGCAACTATCTCCGAATGGAACATGCAACATTTATGGAGCTTCTGGAAATTGTAACTCCTTTAATACATAAAGAAGACACCGTAATGAGGAATGAGATACCACCTAAGCAACGCTTGTAATGTATTTTACACTTCTTAGCTACTGGCTGTAGCTTCGAAGACCTTAAATTTCCCACCACCATTGCAACGCATACAATTGAAACATTTGTGATGGAAACATGTGAAGCTATAAATTATGGTTTGAATGGAATCATAAGAGTGAGTAATACTATATAATTATTTTATTTAATTTGAGCTTAAAACACTTCCATTATTTTTCACACAAGTAATAATTTATTTCAAATTAAAAATGTTACTAGTGTACCATTTTAGAGCACTTATTCAAGAATAGTACTTATCTGAAAGAATATCACTTAATGTATGGTAGCTTTCAGAGGTTTGAGGACCTGACTAAAACACATTCGAAGAAGAACTGGTTGCAGTTTCGTTGGATGTGTGATAAATAGTTGCAGCGGTGCTTGAACGTGAGCACATACAAGGCTGGTTAATTTTTACAGAATCACGATGAAGATAGTTCAGCCTTTATTCATAAAGAATATCATTTATAGCTTTTTGAGCATAAATTTGTTGATTAGGTTATAATTTAGCGAGTTCTACGCCCCAAGCTTTGGCTATTGTATCAGTGGCAGATGAAGGATTCTTAAGACGAGCGCAAGCTAGATCCAACTTTTTTTTTCTTAGTTGATCTGCGATACTGGGCTTCTGTTCCTGTTTGCGTGTCTTATTAGTTGTGACATTTTACTTCCATTTGCGTTGCTTCTTAGATACCGGAGGATTAAAATTGACCAGAGAGCGACACAGCTGCTCTTCTTCATTGTCATCCTGAAATTAATACGTAATGATTAATTTCATTTATTTTATTTTCAGATCCCAAGTAATGAAGAAGAGTGAAAGGCTATTGGTAAAAGATTCTGGAACAGGTGGAACTACCCTAACTGTCTAGGAGTTATCATGGAAAACACATTGAAATCAGAAAACCTAAAGAGTCTGGTTCTTATTATTACAACTGCAAGTCATCATTTAGCATAGTATTGATGGCGATCGCGAGCGCTAACTATTTTAAAACACGAACTTCTACGAAGGTATCCAAGAGGAAATGTTAAAAATTCCAGAAAGTGACTTTCTACCAGGATACGATGTAAAAATGCCATGTATCTTTGTAGCTGATTACGCCTTTCCACTTTCAAATTATCTAATGAAGCCTTACCCTCAGAGAAATTTGAGCAAAGGAAAAAAGTGTTTAATTATAGACTATCACGAGCTCGTCAAATAATCGAAAATTGTTTCGGGATTCTTGCCTCACGTTTCAGGGTACTTTTAAACACCATGAATTTAAGCGCACGAAAGGCTACCACAGTCGTTTAAGCATGTTGCCACTTGCACAATTTTTTACGTAAAAAGAAGGAACACATAATTCTGATAGACACCATGGATTGTGAATATGTCGAAACAGGTGAGATCCAACCTGTTAGTTGGCGAGCTTATCCTGAATGCTTGCTCCCTCTACAAAATAGTCAATCACGAAACGCTACAACTACAACCAAAGAAGTAAGGGATAAATATTGTGAATATTTCAACAGTGTTGGAGCAGTTGATTGGCAGGCTCGGGCTGTTGATCAGAGCTATGTAGAGTATACACATTGCATAATTTTCAAGGCTGTGTATAAGGTAATGTAAAATACCACCATTTACTACATTTTGTAAAATGTTATAATTTAAGGGTAGTTGATTAATGGTAAATTTTAAAATTTAAAATTTGTATATTTGGCTTGCAATTATGTTTAAAATTTATCTCTGGTGAGTATTTTAGATCATAAATAAAATATATAAATTCACTATTATATTAAAATAATATAAATAAATATACTATATTCATATTAATATTCTCCTTCTGTAAAAATATTCCTATTTAATGCCTGTCCCGTCCAGAGTCCTGAATATAAATCCTATATAAGTGCCTGACAGATTATTTGTATTCATTAG
Source organism: Timema cristinae (assembly GCA_039000515.1). Classification (NCBI taxonomy): domain Eukaryota; kingdom Metazoa; phylum Arthropoda; class Insecta; order Phasmatodea; family Timematidae; genus Timema; species Timema cristinae. Next base: position 26,336,098 of record JBCFYV010000012.1, on the reverse strand, counting down.
TAGGTACTTCCTAATGTTTTAACTGAGTTTTCTTCACCTCCTTCACCTTCATCATCACCTTCTCCTTCCTCCATTGTTGATGTTCCATGGACCTGAGTTTCTTGATACCGTAGGAAATCCAGATCTTTGAAATACTACAATGTGGGTAGATATACATCGTTTAATCCAACACCAGATTTTTTGCTGTTTTGTACTTTCTTTAATTCTCACCGATAGTTTGACCGTAGCGTGTTTATTTTTGTGATGTTGGTGTCTGCATTAAGTTCTTTTTTTGCAATTTTTATTTTAACTTCTTGTAAGAGTCCTGTTTCAATTGCTTGTTTTTATATCATTCACTTTTTACCTTCCACAGAGCCGGCAGCTCACGATAAACACTGATGAAATCACGTAAACGCTCTTTACCTCCCATGTTCACGCTGTGAGAAATAGCCCTTGGATGAAGATGTGCTGTCAGTAAGCCCCATTCACGTTCATGCTTGCATTTGAATCACCAGCTTGCATGACAATCGTGGGCCAAAAATCAAACATGTTTGAAATCCTTCATGCACGAACTTGGCGTGTCAGTCACCTTCATGCATAGCCATATACGATCAGTTTTGCATGAAACTCAAGATGACTGTCATGCATTTATGATCGTGTATGGGGCCCTTTTACACCCCCTCCAATCAGGTAGATTTCATAATGACGGCTGGTTTGGGGGTAGGGGGATAAACTCAATAATCCAGTTACTATAAGCTGGAAGTATTCAATGAATAATTTTAGTACGGGAATCTTCTCTAAATGAAAATAAAATTAATTGAAAATATTTTATATTAATTATTACATATGCGTCTTACATACATACCTAATTATGCCGTTCCCTTATGAGATAGGCAATACACTGTGCATATAGCTAGAAAAAAACTCTGCACTTAATCTATCCTAACTAACTTTCTACACTCATTCCTATCCTTGCATACTCCCTTCGCATCAACAACATCCAACATCACTGGGTCATGCATGCTCTTTCATTCTTAAAACTCTTAATGTTTCTCTTTTTCACACATTCGACTACCAAATTTAGCCTCGTTTTACAAGGCCTACCCCTTCCTTTTGATCAACATGTTCTACCTTCATATATTTGCTTCGTCACTCTATATATAATCATGCTCTTAACATGCCCAAAACAACGTAACACTCTTCTATCACATTGCCCTCTTGGATTCGCTTTCGAACCGTACTCCTTCCGCACCCATTTATTACTGACTATCCATACGAGTCTTTTCACATATATTTATTATATATCTCATTCCAACCCCATTCATCTTGCTCTTGTGTTTCTCCTGACAAAACCATGCTTCACATCCATAAAACAATGTTGGTGCTAACATACTTTTACATACTGCCATCTTTGCCTTTTTCGATACTACTTCATTTTTTGTAATAGTTCACATACATCCAACTAGGCTCCGAGATGCATTCACTCGTCTGTTGATTTCACCATCCATTCTTCAATTTTACAGAATATTCTGTCCTTATACACAAAATCATTCAATTGTTCTAAAACTTTCCATTTATACTAAGCTGACAATCATTTCCTGATCCGTCCTTATCAAAAACTAACACCTAAGTTTTGGAGACATTTATAGGAAGATCCATTCACCTGTTGCCACATTCAAACTATGTAATACATTCTGTAAGTCACTTTCATTCTCAGACATTAATACAGCATCACCTGGATTTAACAGCACTCTCGCATTTACATTGTCCATTTTTACACCAACCGCGTCCACACAAGACTCCCTCATATACTTATCGACACAAATAAACACTTTTATAAACACAGACTCACTTACTGATTACCATTCTCGTTTATTCTGTCGTCAACATACCTTCCGAACACTCTCTCTGAATTCCCTCTTTGGGTATCCACCCATCCATACGTATCAGCTAACAAGATAATACTTTCCCCTATTTACATGAATTCAAGACTTCGTTGAACTCATTCCAAAACTCTACTTTCACATTTTCATCTAACTTGAAAATATATTAAGCATTTGGTTTAAAGTTAATAAGTAGTTTGTTCTTATTGTGATTAGCAATATGATGTATTTGTTTGTATGAGCAAAACGTATTTAAGGGTAGTTAACTAAAAAACTTTTTTTGAACATTTTATTCGAAGCCGTAATAGACACTATGATAAAGTTATTGCAATTGTGTCGTACAATTTATTTTTAGCAATAGAGTGAAACCTTCCTACAGAAATTCTACATTTACTTACTTACTCTATAGAATAAGGAAATAGAAAGCTCATTTCCACACTTAAAAAAGTACTTCACGTATCCCTACATTGAGCTAATTCTAAGCCAGTCCACCTCATTACATCAAATCTCCTTCAGGTCCACTCTAATGTTATCCCCCCACCTGCGTCTAGGTCTTCCCGATGGTCTCTTCCCATTGGGTTTGCCAGTCAATACAAGGTTTTAGATTCTCCCATTTACAATGCATGTCCTGCCCACTGTAATCTACGCGACTTGATTATCCTAACAATGCCTTGTCATGAGTACAGAGTTTTTATTTATTACTTTATAATCTCTTCCACTCCCCAGTAAACTCATCCCTTTTGGGAACCAAATATTTTCCTAAGCACCTTGTTTTCGAACATCCTAAATTGGTTTTCGTCGTTTAAGGTAGGAGATCACATTTCACACCCATAGAGAACAGCCATTAAAATGATTGTTTTGTAATTTCTGAGTTTTACATTCCCTGACAGCAGGCGAGATGTCAATAACTTACTGGTCGAGTAATAGCATGCATTTACTGACTGTATTCTTTTCCTAATTTCCAATTTAATAAACCTTATTGCTAGTTAAACTTATTCCTGAATATTTAAACTCATTAACCCTGTCAAATGGTATGTTGTTTGAAATAATCTCTAAATTACCATCCCCAACTTGTGTGCTCTGTGTGATTATTTACTTAGTACGGTATTTACAGAGCTCACTTCTAAACCTATTTCCTTAATAGCGTCATAGTGTCTAACATAATTTCTATATTTCTTGCAACAGATTCCTTACTATTGGCCAATAAATTAAATCATCTGCGTATCCTAATAGCTGCATTGTACCATTTAATGTCAAGCCTTCCTACTATCACGAATTACCCTAATAGTGTACTCTAAGGAAAGCGAACTTCCTCGTTGCAACTCATTATATATTTCGAAAGTATCTGATACGTGTCATCCAACCCGTACTCTTCCATACGTATCAGTCAAACATACCAACAAACAAACCAACCAAGCAAGTTTTTTTGGGTATCCCAAACTTAACTACAATTGTATATCATTTATTTATTTTAACTTAATCATAGGTAGTCCTTTTTAAAATCTAGCAATAATTGACGAAACTTCTTGTTGTATTCCTACTTTTTTTTTTCTAATATTTGGCGCATAGTAAATTTCTGATCTGTTGTTGATCTATTTCGTCGAAAGCCACATTGATGATCCCCAGTTATTTCCTCTGCACATGGCGTTAATCTCATTAAAATTATGTTAGATAAAATTTTAGAGCATATAAGTAGTATTGAGATATCGCTATAAATATTACACTCTGTTTTATCTCCCTTTTTGAAAATGGGTATTATAATAGCCTACCTTCCTTCCATTCTTGTGGTAATATCTCATGGTTCCAGCATGGACATAGCAGCTTATAATTTCTATTATTAACATTTCACCACCTTTATTTATTAACTCAGATGGCATTTAATATATACCTGTATATTTATGGTTCCTTAAATTCACTATAGTTTATTTGACTTCACTAATACTTGGCTCTGGGACTATTGGTTCAGAAGTATCGATTTTGATGCTCTCGCCCAATTTGTATCCTCCATGAACATTCAAAATATGCCTGAAGGTGTCATCCTACCTTCTAAAGTATCGTACACGTCTGCACCACTCACATCTTTCACTAAAATGACCCTATCCTGATACATTTTCCCATATCTGTTAATACCTAAATATTTTTCCTTGATATTTTTTCTATTTCGTTCTAACTCGCGTAATATAAAAAAACCTCATCAAATCTATTCAGTGGATCTTTAGTTATAAGCAAACATACTTAGGTACAGAAACTCTCCTTTACATAATTATATATTTACTAGTTTGTGTCACCTTTTTTCGTATAAATAGCTTTGTTCTTTTTTTTTTAAATATAAAATTAACCAAAGGCAACAGTAAACAAACCTTAAATGAATGTTAAATATTAATCCTTTATTGGTTTAAAATATGTGAACAAACCTGAAAAGTAGGTAGACTGACACATCAGCGGTCGGAAACCTACAGCCCCCAGGCCTGATCCGTCCCTCCAGCGGATGCCATCCGGCCCCCAAAACATTTCGGGAAAATTTACAGTAAGTATATACACTTAGGTTCATTTCCCCAGATTAATCACCCCTTAAATTTTCTTGAGGTATGACACCCCTCCTATTGCCACTTCACTGTCCAGATCACTAAAAGACAAGAGATGCTAATAAATAGTTGATCTCGGCATGTTACTCCTTCCCTCCATTCAACTCTGCCTGTTGTCTCCCTAAGTGTGATAAGACAGTAGCCCATGTGAAAGGTTTCTTTATCTTTCTTTGATATAAAGTTGCCGCCAACGTAAACCGTTGAGAAAACGAAGGGTAAGCGCGTACAGTCTCGATTATATTGTAACACAAAATGTTGGCCAACATAATCCCAACAAGTTGTGTTAAAGGCCCCATACATACTCGAATATTTTGGGAGATCATGTTGGTAACTGGCTCGGTCAACATGCTTGAGCATTTATGGGTGCGACGCACATAGTTGGTGGTTGGTGTGCTCGGCTCGACTATCCCTTCCAACACGAGCCGAGCGCCCAACAGGTTGGTACATGTGTGGCAAAACGGAGAGCATTTTGGCCATTGATAGTTTAGTTCTAGTATTGACGTTGTGTGAAACGTAACGAAAGTTTTTGTTATTTTGTACTAATTGACTATGAATTGTACTAATAATGTAATTTGGTGACCATAATAAGTTTTGTAGCTAATTTATAGGTCTCTATAGGGAACAGAGGCCACTTTGGGACGTAAGAAGCAAAGAGTACAGCAACAAACATATAAAACGAGAAATTTATTATGTACTTTTGTAGAAGGTTAAGGAAATTAGTTCATCCGCTGATGAAAAGTACGTAAAAGCTCAAATAGAATCCCTTAGAGCTTCATTTCGTAGAGAGTTGAAAACAGTGTTAGCATCGAAGAAAACAGGAAGCTCGCAAGATGATGTTTATGAGACACATTTGTGGTACTTTGACCTAATACTATTGTCAGCAGATCAGGAAAGTGTCAGAAAAGGTGTCTCTTCGTTAAGAAAGAGAAATAGGGACTCTGAAGAATACAATATTGATGATCAAGACAATGAGGAAGATGCAGAGGACCCTAATAACGAAACTTCACAAATGAATGTATGTTTTTATTATTACATACTCTATGTCAAATACTTTAATTACAAAAAACACCATTACATTTAAAATATCCAGTCAAAAAGGAATATATTAATAACTAACTATGGTTAGTCATATAGTCTTGAAACGGCACTTTTCCTTCATTATTATAATATTCTTTGTAGAAATCTCGAATCCTTTCAGCTGGTATGTTATTTTGTTCGCGATTCATTCTTATTGGTTGAGGACCACTAGCTCCAATAGGTATTTGTTTTCTCCATTCTCCTTCAATAATCTGGCTTGTTGAAGTGTCCTCAAAGTCAACAGCTCTGGGTGTTAAATAAGATTTAGTCTTTTTACGTAAAAAGTTACTTAGGACACAACAAGCTAATACTATTTTGTCTATTGTGTCCAGGGAGCTCACCCATAATGTTGTTAATAAACCTATAATCGACTGGCAACAATTCCAAATACATTTTATACCATTCGTCTAGCACGACACAGCTGATAATTGAAAATATTCTCATAATGAGAAATCCTTTTTCCAGGATAAGGTTTAGTGAGATTTTCCTTTAGTGGAATGGCCTCATCTCCTATGAATACAAAAGGTAGACATATGTTTCTGTCTTCGCAAATCTTGTTAACCCTTTTCGTTAAGCAGCTTACCAAAATCTGTATCCTGAAGGACTCTTCCATCCGGAACTCTCCCATTCGTTCAACAATGAACGTAAATAAATTCATAATTGGCATTGACAATTTCGAAGAGTACCACACTGTGAAATCATTTATAATTAAAGAAATAGGAACCATTTTCTACAGATTTGTTAATAGCAATATGTTTGCCATCCATTTAATCTAGACAGTTTTCAAATTGCCAAGCCTTCTTGAAAGCCTTGACAATGTTCATCCAATCAGCTAACGTTGAAAGAAGCTTGAAAAAAGGTCATTATATATTACAATTGTGAATTGTAAAAATTGTATTATTTCTTTTTACTTACCTCTATATAAATAACATATTCTATCAAGAAAATAACATATTCCAAATTCCGTATGTCTGTCTGTCAATCTGTGAGAGGAAAGTTTTGGCTTTACGATTTTTTTTTAAATTTCAGGTTACAAGAGAGTCCCCAATAAACATAAATGGAAGTCCAGTATCTTCATAATAACCCTCTGGTGCTTCAACATCTCAGGAGCTGATAGGTAGTCCACCTGTGAGCACACCAATTTGGGCATCAACTCCAAAATAATCGCGTGAAATATACAAACAAAGTAACATAGGTGCACTTGACAAGAAAAATAAATTTTTTTTTTTGTATATAGATACAAACTTTTTAATTAAGGAAATTAAAAGTACAATCTTGGGAAGTAATGTTGCCTTTCAATTGAAGAACTTGGACTGTCGACAGAGGATAATTGTTGAGAAACTTATCTCAGACGTGCTCTTTCACGCAAAATTAAACAATTTAACTGACCACTCTTCAATTTTAGTGAAACCAAATTATCCAAAATACTTTGATTCTTCCAATAACTTTATTCAGCCATCCAATTTCCATCCTACACAAAGCCATTTTCCTGTGAACAACTTCAACACAATGAACCACTCATTTATTCCATAAACCGGTAACCTGGAAATAAATTATCAAAATCCATACCATAACTCTTTTACTATGCAAAACAATGACTTCAGAAATGAGAATCCTGTCACAGATTCTTCTTCCAACTGGCCAACTAGAAGTACAATAGTTCCTACTCCTCTTAGATCGCTAGAAAACAGCAGCAATAGTCACACGCAAATGCAGGACCAAGGCACAACTGGCGAACTCCCAGAGTTTATTGTTTTTGGAAATCGTGACAGTTCGAAATCATAAATTTACAAAACAATTAACACACTATGAAGTAACTAGTATGTATGCCCTATTTTGCATCAGTTAGTTAAGCTCTTCATGTGATGAAAAAAGATTTTCACAATAATATTTTTGCAACTGAACCACAATTAGGATCTACCATCCAAAAGAGAGGGTTCAAACACTTAATAAGGAAATTTAAGAAAAAAACACAATAACAATCGAT
>JBCFYV010000012.1:26293227-26328487 GCA_039000515.1 Timema cristinae | reverse complement strand
GGCTCACGGTATTTGCTTGTTAACTGATGTTGGCCATGTATGTTCGGACGTGTATTGGGAACCACAAGCATGCTCGGTTCGGAGTTGGGCTAGAGCTTAATTCTACCGAGCCCAACATGTTCCGGTGTGTATGGGGCCTTTATAATATAAACGCATTCCCAACTTGTTGGGGATGTTGGCCAATATGTTGGTGTTGGTAGAGCCAGTCAGAGCCAATAAGTTGTGTTGGGTTGTGTTGGATAATTTATTGAAGCTAATAAACGACCAACCCAACATGTTGGCTGAGTTGGGAGGTTCTGCGCATGCGCTATCGAGTCGAGTCAATCTGTAGCCTTAGTGACACATGGGTTTGATTTTCAGATTAGTTTAACTTTAACATCGGGATTTCCATAGTTTTTTGATCAAGGAATGGGACAAGGTTAATAAAGTTAAATTAATTGATTTAGTATCAACAGTATTCTGTTCTTTGGAACGTTACATGAGTACAAAGTTATCAAATCCACTTTGAAAATGTAAGTCCCACGTAATAATTTTCAATTCGACGTTAGCCTAAAATCTTGGAACCCCCCATCGTTTCTTACGTTCTGGTTGTTTCTGAACGAGTACACTTCCTGTCAGCAACAGTAAATGAAGAAACGGCCAGCAATACGTCTTTATCCATGGCTATAAATGTGTAAACTGATTAAAAACTAGTGGAGGACCCAGGATGTTTGTCCAACAAATTGGTGAAAATAAACGCAGCTTACTTTGCATCGTGTATTGTCTACCATCATGTTGGGTTCAACTTGTTACATAATAAACGAGGCTTACGAATCAAACCCAACACGCGATAACAATAATGACCGTTCACAGTATGAAAGGATTCATTTGAGCCAAACGTTTGATAGACCTCTGAGCTGTAGGTATCCCAATATTCCGCGAGTAATACATATCGGCTTATTACGACACAATACGAGTGATCTTTGGGGAATTCACAGTCAGTTTAAATTCGTCATCAGTGTGTATTAATTAATTATTATTGAGGCTATTTTTGTCCAACCCCTTCTTTTACTTAACATTTAGCATTGATAAAAACAAAACAAAAAGTCTGTCAGCTAGACCCCGATTTTCATGTAAATAGTACCATTTCTGCGGTAAAGATGTGTGGGGTGTCATTTTATTCATTTTTTTTTTGAGTATTACGAATATGGAAACCCGGAAATCTACATTGGTAGCTTTATCATCTTTTTTTCTAAAAAAAAGTTGAAAAAACGAACTTTTTTTTTTCCATTACTTACCATAAATTTAAAAAATATATGTTCGTATATAATTTGTTTGGATATAAATTCTCTATAAAAAAAAGGTTTAACTAACGATAAAAGCCCTAACAAGGGTTAAACCTAAATAATATTCCGACATTTTGGGTCTTAAATACATCACGCAAAGTTAATATGCTCAAAATCCACCAAACTGAATTTTATATATATTTATAATATATCACAAAACAAAATTTGTTTAGTTTCTATTACATCACAAAGTTTATCATCAGTCTGTCCCGTTTTAGTTTTACGGTTGAGACAAACAAGTACGGTAAATTCATACTTTGGTAAGGTTTAATGCATATTGCAGATGCCAGTGTTTGGGAGGTTGACGTCCGAGCACGTGAATGATCCTGGTTGACAGGATTTTAAGTTGTTACATAATATCATCTCCGGTACTTCCTCAGGAGTGGATTGACTTCAAAGTCACTTAATGGCCATCACAAGCGCTGAATTGTAAAAAACCATTGGTGCTGCTCAATAAAAAGGGGTGTGGGCGTAGCATAAAATTGCAAATTTTCCAGTGCCATATTTAAAAAATGGCAAAAAATTAAGATGCAATTTGCTAGTCTCAATATAAGTTTAGTAAAATAAAAATAAATTTAATAAAAGAAAACAAACATGCACAACACAAAAATAATACATAAAAACTAGTACTGCCCCTAACCAGACTATAATGTAAACATGTTGACAAATGCTAGGCTGTCAGTTCACGAGTGTCGAGTGCTACCAACTTAATCACGCTTGCTTACATATCAAATGACAGCACCTTCCGTTTGCTACGCTATAAAACACTGTTCGAAGCGCAACCCTATATCCAAGATTGAACTAGCGCCGTAATATTAAGGTTTTAAAAAGGCTGAAATATTGGGGGTTCTGAGCACCCCTGAAAATATTGTTGGGAGTGCTTAGTATGCAAAGGACCCCTACAGTTGGCCCTATGATGGCAATGTAACCATTGTCCTCATATCATCCATGCTCATATGGTGTAAGAGCCATCTTAAAGCATGTTAAAGATCTTCCCCATATAGCGGGCTGGTAGTTGGCTCTACTCACGTGGAGTCATAATGTTGAATGACAAGGAGATGAGAGCTATGGCAGAATATTGCCTCCTTTACAGCAGTACAAATCATACTTCAGCTTATTTACGTAATTAGTTTTTTCCCGCCGTGGATTTGGCTCACAAGCTTCTCCAAGCTGGCATTTAGGGGCTCGCTCACCTTCCATTCTTCTCCAAAGGTTTTGAACGATTCAATGTAGTGTGCTGCAGTGCTCATTAGTTTGGAAAGCGTTATCTTTCCGTTGCCGTAAGCGGCTGAAACACTGTCACAGTTTTTAAAGCTATGAAATCGTATCAGAGCTTACATGAAGTCATCAGTGTTGCAGCCATCCGATTGCTTAGGGCTGTGCTTGCCAACAAAATTTTGAAGGGAAACAATCCGATCTTTTCCTTGCTTACCAATTCTTACATAAACTTGGCATTTAATTTGTTGAATGAAATCTAGTAGAATGATTAGGACATCGGTGTCATCAGCATGAACAACAATTTCAGGGATGATGCTTTCTCCAACATGTTCAGCATGTAAGGCTAGCCTTGTGTCAGCCTCTTCGTGGTCACAAGCAAGCTCAGTAAGCTCTGTCACTTCAACAGACGTTACTTTCCAGCACTTGTCTTCGTTAGCAATGAACATAGCTCTACTCTGCAGTTTGCTTTGACAAATGTGTGTGCTCCACAAATCAATTATAAACATTCATGAGGTTAGCCTTGTTTGAATTAGCTGTAAGGAATTGTGGCCAAGACTTAACTTTGAAGCCTCCTTTGATATTTTCATACAATGCAGGTGTAGTATAGCTCTCTCGAAGTCTTTAATCGAGTTAATTTTGTACAAATCAAAAACTCTATCGATTCTGTTTCCTGGGCTCTGGATTAACTTTAGGAAGATTGTCTCATCAATAGAAACTGTACAATTTTTTGTGAATATCAGTAGTTTTTACACATAATCATTATTAAATTCCATGTAATATGCTCAGCAGTTCACTTCAGTGGATTTTAAGCATATTAACTTTGCATGATGCATTTAAGACTCGGAAAAGCTGGATATTATTCAGGATTGACCCTCGTTAGGGCTTTTTATCGTTGGTTCAACCATAAAAATGGACTGAACCTTTTTTGTAGAGAATTTATAGCTGAACAAATTGTGTACAAACCTATTTTTTTAAATTTATATTTAGTAAGGGGAAAATTAAAAATAGTGCGTTATTTTAATAAATGTGTTTAGCAAAAAAGATGAGAAAGCTACCAATTTCGATTTCTTGGTTGCCATATTCGTAATCTATACAAAAAAAATTCTTAATAAAATGATACCTAGATGTCTTTACCGCAAAAATGGTACTATTTTTCCACCTAACTGATATATTAAAAGGAAGAGTGGACGCAGACTGTCATATATTTAAAAATCAGTGGACTGTTGATTATTGTTTGTAAATTTTGAAAAACAAAGCAGGTTGTTTGATTTATCAGAAAGCTGCAAGTGTTTTTAAATAATTTAATGTGAGACATATTATGAATAAAGACACGAAATGGAATACGAAAAACTAGAAGGTGAGGTATGAAAAAAAAAACTTCACAAGATGCCTTGAAAAAGCAACTAATTAATCAACAAAGTGTTTAAAAAAGTTAATGAACAGAATATAGCTGTAGTCAAAGTTAGTTTCTTATGTTCTAAATTAATTTCTGAACTTGATAAATAATTTACGGAGGCAGAGTTTGTAAAAAATAATGTACATGCTCTTGTCAATGAAGTGTGCCCTGGTAATTAAGAATGTATAGGACATAAGTCTGTCTCTTCGTACAATAATCAGAAGAAAAGAAAACATTTATAATAATTTGTGTACTAAATCACAGGAATATTGTTCAAATATTTTTTTTCATCAGCTTTAGATGAAACTATTGATACATTTGATACTACACAACTGTTGATTTTTATACGAAAATTGACACGTAAGTTCAAATAACAGTAGAACTTGCAGTGTATTCACGGGATGACAAATGGTGAAGATATTCTCTAAAATAATTAATTGATACAAATATATGTACTGTGCAATTTAAAATAGGTAAAACTTATAAGCATTACAACATATGGCGCGCAAAGTAGGGTTGGTTGTAATGAAGGATTACTTAATTTAAAAAAAATAGAAGTATTACAAATTTAACTGCAACTGCAATTCCATCGCATTGTCCATCAACAATAATTGTGCAGTAAAATTGTTAACTGGAAAAAGTGTAATGAATGTCGTTGTAGCAGTTGCGAAGTCTATCCGCAATGGTATGAACCACTGCCAATTTAGAGCATTTTTAGATGAGATTGATTCGGAATATGAATACATATACCATTCCGAAGTACAATAGCTCAGCCGGGGACTATATTTGAAACTATTTTTTGACTTAAGACATGAAACATATATATACTATATGCTTGATTGAAAATAAAAGTGTATGAATTAAGCAATTTTAAATGGTAATGTGAACTTAATTTCCGAGTCAATATAACTGAAAATTTGAACAAACTAACTAGTAATATCTAAGGCAAAGGAACAGTGATTAATGTGTTGTATAATGATATTAAAAGTGTCCAGCTCAAATTAAAATTATTTGTTTCGCAAGTTGAAAAAAACAATTTTTGTCATTTTCCACATTTCAAGAATTAATAAAAAGTACAAGAGAAAAATGTTTTCAAGATACAACTTTTATCGATTCTTTAAGCTTAATACAGCAATATTTTAATCAACCATTTCAAGATTTCGCTGACAAGGAAAATTATATTAAATTATTAGAAAATCCTTTCATAATTGAACTGCCATAAATACAAGAATATTTACAGTTAGAAGTTGCAGATTTACAAGACAATAATAATAATAATAATAATAATAATAATAATAATAATAATCTTAAAAAAAGTTTTACTCTAAATGATTAAATTTCATTTTATTAAAGTCTATCTGAAAGTATATTCCCGAATTTGAAATCCTACGCAAGAAAAATTACATAAAATACAGATCATAAATACAATAAAATACTTAACATCACACATACATTCAAAGGACATACACAGATAAGACATAGGAGAATAAAATATACGCAATAGATAAATTACATACATATATATATAGTGTAATATATAACAATAAAATATAATAAATATAGTATGACACAAGAATATATACAATCTAATCATCTATACAACGCATATTTAACTTGAATGAAATACAATTGTACAAGATATGTACAACATGCTATTCCTGATTAACATACTTACAACATATAATCACTATACATGTATACAATAAAGACATAACTAATTTATACCCATACATTATATCCAATGCAAGCAATACTTACATAAAATGCACAACCATGCACACACGTGCTCAACCAAGCACACAGAAGTCCACAACCACCACACCCACATACGCACACAAATAAACGTTCTCATAATTTCCCTAAACATGACCAAGAATATACAGGGTGATTCGTATTTGTATACAATAAAGGGTGCAATGGAATATACACTGAAAAGAAACTAAATGTCTCATAACAACATATTGCTGGGACCACTTTGCTATAGAGATATTACAATATTGTAAGGTAGCATTGCGCCACACTCAGTTACTTTCTGTGATTGAAATTGGTCAGTAACATGGGGGAACAATACACAAACAAGGAAATGACCGATATAATTCAAATTTACTGTGTGCATTCTTCTGCTGCTTCTCGTATGTTTGCTGCGCGTTTTCCTGTCCAACGACACCCAAATCCAAGGACAGGTGTTGCACTGAATCGTTGCCTGAGGGAAAGAGGTCGTGTTGCATCTGTGATGGCCAACGCTGGTAGGCAGCGACATCACAGGACCGTTGCATTTGAAGAGGAAGAGGTAGATGGATGTCATGTGTGAGAAGAAGCTGGAGGTGATCCTTAGTAAAGGGTTTGGCTGTTGTGTTTCGATGCTTGTAGGTTATGGTGTAATGGTTAGGTGAATTGCACTGGTATGTTTTGGAAATAATATGTAGTGAGAATGTGTCTGGAAGGAAAATAGAAAAGCCTTAATATATGGGGCGAGGCTGGGTGGGGTAGATGGATTGGGGTTGGATTATTCACTGTTATGATTTCTGGGTGTAGTGGGTTGAGCAGCGATGAGGAGGTTTAAAAAAGAGGGAATTGCGTCAAAGGGGATTACTATTATAGGTTCTAGATGTTGTACGAAGTAGAAAAAGTAAATTTGAAAACTAAAATTCCTAGAAATTGTGGAAGGGGAGGAAGGGAGTAGGGAAGCAACTAGATGATCAAGAATGGGCGTGTTCAAGTCTACACACATTGCTAATTGATCTGTCAACCACCAGGGTGATTACTATCTAACTCTAGTTAGGTTATACGTAACTAAGGTAATTATTAGCATTAGTTAGGTTACATGCCACCAGGGTAATTATTAGCGCTAGTTGGGCTACACGCCACAAGGGTGGATTTTAGCACTAGTTGGGCTACACGCCATCAGGGTGATTATTAGCGCTAGTGAGGTTACAGGAGAGGAAGGCGATGATGGTGGTATTCCTTTCTGCCATCTTGGATCAGTGATTTGCATAGTCTAACAAGGAAATGAGGTCTTCCGACGTGTTCAAACAGGTTCAGTAATGGTATGGAAATGATACTATGCCATAAAATACTTGTGTAGTTGGAAAACAATGGGAAGTAAAAAAAAATATTGCATAACCTTACAAGGAAATGAGGTAATCAAACCAGTTGAAACAAATTCAAATGCTATGTTTTGTACGTAAAAAATAAAGTGCGTAGTATCAAAAACGTGATAGGACCACAAAATGCTGGTGGGGAAAGGAGAAAGGGAAGAAAAAGGGAATAACATGCATAGCCATAAGAAAATACGATCATCCAACCAGTTCAAACATGTTCAAGTGTGGGTGTATTTACGTAATAAATAAAGTTGATAGTATAAAAAAGGTTATAGTACACAAAAATTGACGGGGCAGTGAGAGAAAAGGGGAAAATAATTAAACAAAATGCATAGCTTTTACAAATAAATTTGAAGGGAATAACTGCTAGGGGGTAGAGGTGCTGGGTTACCATATAGAATATGACAGCCATCTTGGATTTCAACATCATATTGTAAGTTATAGAGAAGGCCATCTTTAATTTCCAACGCGTTTATGCATGTCCAGACATGTTAAGATATGTTAATTAATCAATCAATCAGCCGTCAATCAATCAATATAGCTCTTCGAGACCTGTCTAGGGTATGTTGAATATTCAAAATGGCCACCAATATCAGAAATTTCAAATGACAGCCAAAATTCAATACATCTTGTCGAGACTGAACGGACCTGTCATGACCTGTCCAGATCTGTCAATGGTGGCCATCTTGCTCAAAGTAGTGAGCCAGCTTTTTACCCTACTAAGGTTGACCCTCTCTCAATATTTAGTCATTAATTTTGAAATTTATTTGTTTTCAGAGTGTTTGAGGTGGCTTTTATACCTGCCTGATAAATTTCAATCTTCCACCATAGTCAGAAGTAGTTTTATTATTTATATATTTTTAAAATTCTAAACCCCCGCTATACCTTACAAACCCTCACTTAGAAAAACCAACTATTCAAAAATTATTGAGGTATTTGAGTAGTACCACTACATTCGTGGCATTTTTTAAACCCTCCTAAAATTTTATTTTCTGTTAACACACCCTACCCCAATCCTTATTTCTCGGAGTTTTAGTCCAAATTCGAAAATTATCAGATTTGTATGTTTAGGGTAGTATACTTTACTCTCTGCTGAGTTTTAGTTTTATTTCACACTAGCAAGGAGTTATTTAAACTAAATTTTGAATGCACCCTTCGTCATTAAACCGTCTCCAACGAAGTAGAAACTAATGCCAAATTTCTATGTTATACTTCACCTAAAGTGATTTGTCTGTTTATAAACCTATACCCCAATTTCCCGCAAAAGTATTTTGAAATTTATCATATTTATTTTTTTTCTGGTTGTTTGGGGGAAACCCTCTATCTACTTGCATCTCAAAACCTATTCAAATATTTCAGTTTTTTATCATACTGAAAGTGTTTTATTCTATTAGTTTTGAACAATTTTTGTGGATGCTCTTC
Organism: Timema cristinae; assembly: GCA_039000515.1. NCBI lineage: Eukaryota > Metazoa > Arthropoda > Insecta > Phasmatodea > Timematidae > Timema > Timema cristinae. Next base: position 26,320,025 of record JBCFYV010000012.1, on the reverse strand, counting down.
ATCGTCCAATTTTCAGATACCTCATTTTGAAATGTTTGCTTTTTCAGAGGGTTCTCGTTAACACTACTGACATAATTATTTACATAACTATCCTACCACATTAACAATTGGTTTTTTTAATATAAGTTTTGGAGATTTCAAAACTACTCCCACGCCCCCCCCCCCCTCCCTACCTTCCTTGAAAAATTCAAATATTTAAGAATTATTTAGTTATTTGGATTAATCCAAATGCAAGCTTGGTAAATTTTAATTTTCTCTCTCGCCTAAATGTGTGGTTTTCTGTTAATTACTACCCTCTTTTTCCATGGGTCCCAATTTAAAATTTGAAATTATCCAACTTTTTTAGTTATTTGGAATAGCCAGTATATCTATCTTCCTGTCGAAATTAATTTTTATAAAACCCTGGGAAGGGTTAGTTTTAAAAATTTGGTGCCCATGCTCCCCCATTTCTCTAACTCCAACTTCGAAGTTTCATATTATAAGACTAAGTTATATAGATTATCTAAAGTAGTAGCTCTACCTGCATGGAAATTTAGATTTTCTACCTCACCTATATTTTTTTAAATACCTATGTATTTATAGCCTACACAATTTCATATATAAATATTTTTAACTTGCCTATTTTTTAGACTATTGTAGTTGTTTGGGGGTGATTACTTTATCTGCTTGCCTTTCTACATGTATGTATATATGTCAATTATTTTTTCCTGTGGGAAATATTTTATTCTAATAGTTTCGGATTTGGGGGGGGGGGGGGAGGAAGAGACCCTTTTTTCCCCGCATTTTCAGATATTTCATTTTGAATATTTATCCAGGGTGTTTAGGGTGATTCTTAAAACTTTCTGTAAAATTTAAATCTTCTACCACATTAATAATTAGTTCTTACATAAGTTTTGGAAATTTCGTAAAAAAACTCACCCTCAGTTAAAAATTTCAAATATTTAAAAAGGTATTTGGAGAAATCCTAATACATTATTGCCAAATTCTATTTTGGTTATTTTTCCAAAAGTCCTATTTTAAAATTTTAAATTATAAGATATTTTGGTTATTTGGAGTGGCCCCTTAATTTTCCTGCCAAATTTAAGTTTTTAACCACCCTTGTAAGTAGTTGTTTGTTTAATTTTTTAAAGTTTTGAACTCAACTTTCCCATTTCACCAGATTGAACTTCAAAACTTCAAATTTTAAGACTTGTTTAATTACTTTAAATGGTACCTTTACCTGTCTGTCAAATTTCGATTATCTACCTTTTATTATAAGTTTATTATATATTTATACCCTTAACACTCCCGTATTCCCGGTGACCCATTTTGAAAATTCCCATTTATCAACTTTTCTGGTTGCATAAGGGGTCCCTCTATCTGCCTTCCAAATTTCAGATTTCTATAGCGTTTAGAAGAGTTCTCAAAATAAATGCGGAAGAAAGGACACGACCCTTCCTTTATATTTCCCGGAACCCAATTTTGAAATTTCTCGATATTATATTTTTCTGGTTATATGGGGAAATCCGGCCACATTCATGCCAAGCAAAATTTCAAGTTTCCTGGCCCGTGGGTTGGGTAAATACGCTGATGAGTGAGTCAGTGAGTACCACACTTTTCTGCCCCTCTCCACAGGGGTGAACTTTGAAAACCCCTTAAAATGTATCACTTAATTCTAGAAAAGAACCTTCATTTTAAAATGTTAGACAACCTTAAGAAGTGGATATGAACAAGAGAAACAAAGTCATTATATATTAATGGTGTCTTAATGAAGAATTATATGGATAGTGATTTTGATTAAAATCAATTAAAATTGCTTTTTAAAATTTTATAATATCTTTGCGACTTAGTTTTCAGTACTAACATAAATATATACCATTGTCCAATTTTATATCTCAAGGCTTTGTATTTCATTTGGCTTTTGACTACGGTACCAAACATTTTCATTCAATATTCATATAAGTTTTGAAGGGGAGCAGGCAAAGTGATAGACAACAAAGTGGTCGACACGAGAGGACAAAGTGGTAGACAGCAAACTGCTAGACACGAAGAAACGACGTGGACCAAGTGATCGACACGAGCTGGACCATGTGATAGACAACCAACCGGTAGACAAAATGAAAACAATTATTTGGAAGGCTGGGTGGGTCAAGTGGCCGACATGACTTGGACCAACTGCTAGACAAGCTCATGTATAGGAGTACAAAGTGATAGACAACCAAGCGATCGACACGAGAAGACCAACTGCTAGACAAACTTTGATATCATCCAGTTAAGAGTGGGCTAAGTGACAGAACAGTTAATTCAATACACGCTTGTCCTTGATTTCAAGTTATTTTCACCTACATTCTTACTTTAGCAAACCCTACAAACATATGTCAAGTAGTGTAAGTATGGTTTGACCTCCTAAATAACACTGTATGTTAGGTGTAAGTATTGTTTGACCTCCTAAATAACACTGTTTGCTAGGTGTAAAGTATTGTTTGACCTCCTAAATAACACTGTATGTTAGGTGTAAGTATTGTTTGACCTCCTAAATAACACTGTTTGCTAGGTGTAAAGTATTGTTTGACCTCCTAAATAACACTGTTTGCTAGGTGTAAGTATTGTTGAACCTCCTAAATAACACTTTATGCTAGGTGTAAGTATGGTTTGACCTCCTAAATAACACTGTATGTTAGGTGTAAGTATTGTTTGACCTCCTAAATAACACTGTTTGCTAGGTGTAAAGTATTGTTTGACCTCCTGTTTGCTAGGTGTAAGTATTGTTGAACCTCCTAAATAACACTGTTTGCTAGGTGTAAGTATTGTCTGACCTCCTAAATAACGCTGTTTGTCAGACGATCTAATAAGGTTTTAGAGTAGCTTGAATAAGAGTAATCATTCCGACTGAGTGGATTGGGTTGATAGTTACCATACCACCCTTGTGATTTTTGCATCTAACTTTTACACTAATGCGGGATTATTTCATCTTAACTTAGCTCCTTATTCTAACCCATTAATAAACCTGGTGCTAACGCAACATCAACCAAATATTCTTAGCTTCGATGGTTGATGGTCTAAAGCGTCATTCTCAAAATAGACTGGACTATATCAATGACGGGGATATCAGGCTTCAAATCCGGCCGGGTGTATGGAGGGTGATATTTCATTAATGGTTTACATTCTCCCTACATCAAATGAGAGTACACATCTTATAATAACAACATTTCTTCTTTAATCCATTAGTGCAATTAGAATTTTTTTTTTTAGCACTGTGTCTTACTACCTGTTTCGGTTATACGCGTATTTACTAATTACATTAATGTGTTGAGAATGAGGAAGATTAAATTTATATATAGTGCAACTGAATTTGCGTGGTGGCTGGGTGGAAAACCTTTTAAGAAAAATCAACCTCACAGTACCTGGCAGAATCGAACCCTGATCATAAGCTACCCACTTAATTTCTGGCAGTGGCTCTTTTATATAAAATTTTATTTAATCTTGTTAGTTCTTAAAGTATGATTTTACCATTTATAACAAAACGTTTGTCTACTTTCCTCGGATCCGATAATTCGTTTCATTCAGAGAAACATTCTTTATTTTAAGATACCATATTGTATGTATCAAAACCTATTATTTATTCGAAATGATAACTAAACTAGTGTTAGAAAATATGTTTTGAAGAGTGCAATGTGTGAGTAAATTATTAAAATTAAAAACACGATGGTTTAAGTTTATACACATATAAGGGGACATCACCCTTTTTGGGCTAGTTAAATCTAGGGTGTCGGGAGGACAGCAATTTCTAGGAGGATCCAGACCATCCTTATACCCAACTCTCTAAGCCCATGTTTATCACTTTGTTAGTTTTGAAATAACTTGTCTGTCACTTGAGCCACTCTTAACTGGATTCATCTGATGTTTGTCGAGCAGTTGGTCCTCTCGTGTCGACCGCTTGGCTGTCTATCACTTTGTCATCTTATATGGGAGCTTGTCTATCACATGGTCCAGCTCGTGTCGATCACTTGGTTCATGTCATTTCTTCGTGTCTAGCAGTTGGTCTTTTTACAGATTTGTTCTCTCGTGTCGACCGCTTGGTTGTCTATCACTTTGTACTCCTATACTTGAGCTTGTCTAGCAGTTGGTCCAAGTCGTGTCGGCCACTTGACCCACCCAGCCTTCCAAATATTTTTTTATAGCTTGTCGAGCAGTTTGTTGTCTAGCAGTTTGTATGGTGCCAGTTTTGAACACTTGGGCATTTTACATTGTTGTAGGAAGTAAATAACCATAGCTATATTATTAGTAAATAAATACTCATTCTACGTATTCAGAGTCTTTGGTCTTATCAGTTGAAATTAATAATTTTTTCTAAAATTTTTTCTATAACAAGTCCACTTCTACAAAATTAAAGAATAAAATAATAATACAAAATGTATATTGTAACAGTGTGTGACTATGTGTACCAATTTTGGTCCAAATTGGTTTCTGTAGCTTTCATATTTTAAAATGATTCTAGGACAAACTTTTTAACAACTTTTCTTCTGATTTCATTATTTTATTTTAGTACAACGATTATTTACCGAGATAAAAAGTTTGTGTAGGTGTAACTTGATACTTGATGTACCAATTTGCTTGCTAAATATTATGCTCTTTTTTTTATAGTTGTTGGCACACTTGACCAAAGAAACCAAATGGTAATATATTTATACATACTATTTTTATGGGTTTGTAATTATTTTGTTTTCCAATCATGATTCGACTTTGGACACATCTCATACTTCAAATGGTTTTGGGTCAGTTTCAATAAGTAGTTGTTTTTTAGTTCGGCACCCCGAACAAAACTATTATATAAGCTTTATGATACTATTTTAAGTTCCAAAGCATACATAGAACCCATATCGGTGAGTGTGTGAACAAAGGCGTTAGTCTCGTCTAGTCTGTTTTAAGGGGAGGTTGGGGTTCACATTCGGTGTACCCCCGTCCAGATGTAAGATTTTTTTCCTTAAATTGTTTCCCACTCTATTTCCACGCAAACGCGGTTACACTTACTATAAATTCTACCTTCCTCATCCCTACACAAATAGCGTGGATCAACCGCATGGCTAGTGAGATGTGAAAAACTGTTAAAACAAGCGAACTCCAACTCTTTCAAATCTATAAACTTAGGACGCTCTTGGCGTAAAACAAAAGATGGGCCAAGGTCCCTTTCACACTGGTTAATTTCCGTATATTGTATACCTTATTCAAGCCATCGTGTATCACGTTTTTCGTAGTCAGAATTATTTTTTGTCACTGTGTAACTAATAATAAAATAATTGTATTTAGTTGTGTGCATTTTTTTTAAATACCATGATACCGGAAATATAGTTCTAAGTAGCTTTTGAATAAGAGATGGTGATTCAATTTTATTAGAATAACACTTCAAAAGCTCCTCGGGAAATGCATTAATATTGTGCTTTCAACATTTATTTTAATACAGGAAAGAAATTTAAGTTTTTAATTTAGAGCTAAAGTAAATGATTAACTTGACATCGTCGTATAGGCCGATCGGGTAGTAAGATGCGGTGCAAAGACCAACCAACTTGACGTCTATTTCCATAAAACATTTAGCTTTGTAAAGTCTTTTTGAGGGACTCTATTTTGGCAATGAACTGATAAATTCCCCTTTCTTCTTTTTTATTCTCTCTTTCTTCAGACGACGCAGTCAGCCAGTCTGGCCCGCGGGGGAGTTGTAAATACCGCAGTCTCCCAGGTTGTCACCTCACCGTTACAGCGTTGCCAGGTTGCTCAGCCCAGCGTCGATGATCGTGGCGGCTTGGCTTGATTCAACTCGGGACGGACTGGTTAATAGTACTTCATATGGGGGAGAAAAAAAAAGAAGAGCGAGAGATAGGGGCCCTGAAACGAGCACATAGAGTCAATACACTCTTCTTTTTTTTCTGTCTTTGTATTCAAATATAATGCACATCAATTTCACGACAAACAAAATATTTTTGCCTTGAGATTTAACTTAAAAAAAAAATTTTTTTCGTAAATTTGCGACTTTGTTAATTAGATAATATTGAAATAATAGAAGGGTGACCTGGTGGTCTAGGGGTAAGGTGTCAGACTTCTGTGCTGGCAGCCGGGGTTCAATCCTCGGTCCAGGCACAGATTTATCTGATTACCAAACCCTTCCTTCACCTCTGACAAGACATCTTGTGAATGTGGGGAATGCCAGGCCTCCACCGTGGTTCGGATTCCACGTTAAACTGTAGGTCCTTCATTTCATCTCACAATCACCCTACCATTACACATTAGCGTAAGTGCGTATAACCCGAATGGGTAGTAAGACGCGGTGCTAATAATAATAGAACAAAAGTAGTTTGTATAGTTATAGAATAGTGCGATGCAAGCGCGCTCCTTTAGTGCGCTATTTACAACAATGCCAATTGGTTAAACACTGTATGTAATGTATATAGAGTTTTAAAATCATTCTTAACAGTGACTGTAACATTAAATTTTAAAAACTTATTTAAGTAATGATTCAAAAATCAAAACTTTCGCCTTCATTGAATAATCGTATTGTGAAGTCAGAATAATAATTTCACTTAAACTAGTAGCATTTTAAGTCACAATATGCTCCGTAGATTTGTAGTTCCCGTTGTTTATTAGATTTTAAAATATTATTTACATTCCGGTATGCTTAAATCAGTGTGTAGCTAACCAAACTGTCTGTACAATATTTGTATTATAGATTTTATGCACTCGGGCGATTATGTGTTTACTAACTTTTGAACTAATATACACTTTTCGATGTCTTGGTATAAACAACATAAGTCTATTTATTTTATCTTCATTCGATCTACCATTGCAAAATGATAATTTCACAGACAGATGTTTGTTTTCAAAAAGTAGCATAATTAATAAAGCAATGAGCTAAACTCGTCAATATCTGAATTCTTCTAGAGGGGTATGGCATAATCAAAATAAAGAGTAACACCTTACAAAAAAGTTTTTAAATTCACGGAAAGAGTTGCTTAGACTGAATTTTGATAGGCTTGATAACACAGATCATTGTTATAGGCCTCTGATTAGTTCTTAAAGTCCATAATTTCAACACCTATAGTGCTACAATTTTAAATTAATAACAATTCCTCCAATGTTTGGTGCTTGGCATCCCAAACGTAAACACTGAGTATTGATATCAGACTATATAGTAACATCATTGAAAAACAATTAGAACTAGATTTATTAATGCTAAGTTAAAGTGACAACATTGAGCAACAATTAAAAGTATTAGTGTCACACTATAGTAACAGCATTTGAAAATCAATTAAAATATTGTTGCCATAATAAAATAACAATATTGAACGACAATAACAAGTATGGATGCCACATTATAGTAACAACATTGAACAAAAACAATTAAAAGTATTGGAGCCACATTTAAAGTAACAAAATTGAACAGCAAAGGAGTATTGGTGCTACATTAAAGTGACAACATGGAGCAAAAATTACAAGTATTAGTGCCACACTCTGGTAACAGCATTTGAAAATCAATTTGAAGTGTTGTTGCTAGGTTAAAGTAACAACTTTTAACAACAATTAAAAGTATTGGTGCCACATTATAGTAACAGCATTTGAAAATCAATTAGAAGTGTTGTTGCTGGGTAGTAACAACGTTTAACAACAATTAGTATTGTGCCATTTAGAACAACTTAAACACAATTAAAAGTATTGTGCCACATATAGTAACAACATTGAACAACAATTAAAAGTATTGGTGCCACTTTATAGTAACAGCATTTGAAAATAAATTAGAATTGTTGTTGCTAGGTTAAAGTAACAACCTTTAACAACAATTAAAAGTATTGGTGCCACATTATAGTAACAACATTGAACAACAATTAAAAGTATTGGTGCCACTTTATAGTAACGCATTAAATAATTAAATTTGGTTGTAGGTTAGACACTAACAAATAAAGTTGTCACTTATGTACACATTGACAATAAGTTTGTCACTTTTATTAACAACTATCAAATCGGTGTCATACGAGTCGTCATTTCATATGTTGATTATGGAAGGGAGAACAGGGTTTGAATTTTGGCGGAGTTTATTGAGGGTGGTTTTTAATAAAAAGTTTTTCATTCTTCCTGTATGCAATTTATGTACATTTTTCTTAATTTTAACTCTCACTTCCCTGTCCCAGTAGTGTAACTAACTAAACAGAGGTAGCCTAAACCAAAGAAGAAAAGTAACATGTTAGAGTTAGACTAAGCTAAAAGGATTTTTTAACATTTGTAAAAAAAAATCAACTCCCCTTCGTATTCGCCTTTCTACCACCAACATTATTAGTTCAAAGGATTCTTACCAAACTCAGACCACATTATTTTATAGCTTCAAACAAGATGATATATTTATTTTGTTCTTCTCTCTCATAATTTGGTCAATAATGGTGTTTAAAAAATCCTTTATGTTTGGAAATTAATAAATATAGTAAAGCAATGCGCCACATATTTTTGTGGATTGCGTCCTAATATTTGCCTATATTATCCTCTTAGTTATAATATAGTGCCAAGGAAGGAATAATTTAGAATAAATGCACCCGCAATTATGTGGCCGGGGGTGTATAACCATTCAGGAAAAAACATCCCAATAGTCACAACCGCAATTCGAGCCCTCAACATCCCTACGACCAGCAAACCAGTCTAGACGAGAGTGTCGGCTTTGTTCTCGTACCTATCAATGAGGATGCTACACAATTAATTATTAATGGCTGAGAGCCTCTATAAGATTATAATCATCCCACTATAGAGCTAAGTGGGTAACTCAACATTTCGCGTATGTGTTCCTAAGATATGGCTCAAAGTTTGGTGGTGAAATAGTTTCCTTTATTTCATAACTGTAAATGTAATATAATAGTGATATTTTGATTTCTTTTCATCAGCGCGTCTTACTAACCGTGTGAATTAATCACGATAATCGGGTAGGCACGAGGTTTGTGGTCTTGAAGAAATATACTTTAGTTTGCTTGAGTGGGAAACAATGGAGGGGAAAACTGCTCTGAGTATGACCAGGCGGGATTCGAACTTCAACCTCCCGCCACCGGCAAACCATATCAGATAAGTTTTGACATGTATCCACGTGTCCATGACGTGGGTATTATAAACAATACACCCAACATAGGTTAAAACGCAGTTTAAACGTCATATGTATCAAGTCTGGTTTGCCGGTGACGGAGAGGTTGGGACTCAAATCCCAACCGGGTGTACTTGGGGTGGTTTTCCCACTCCTCTTCCACACAAATCTGGGTACACTTTCTCCAAATTCTACGTTCTTCCTCTTTACCCCATCATTGCAATGTAAAGCCCGAACAGACAGCAAGACGTGGTGTTTAAAAAAAGGCAAAACAGGCTTCATAGATAAATCAATAACTTTCATCGGAGCATCGCTGAATCCAAAAGATTTTTGGGGGGTTAAAACCACTCCCCATCTATCCCATAACCCAAATTTACAAATTATTATTATTAGCACCGTGTCTTACTACCCGTTCGGGTTATACGCACTTACGCTAATGTGTAAATGGTAGGGTGATTTGAGATGAAATGAAGGACCTACAGTTTAACGTGGAATCCGAACCACGGTGGAGGCCTGGCATTCCCCACATAAATTTACAAATAAAATAATACCCAGAAATAGTACATGATAATGATATGCAGAGTTGAAATTAAGGGAAATCCATTCATTACTGAGATGTATATTATTAGCATGGGTGTCGTTAGCGGAACTGACAAAGGGGGGGGGGGGGTTAACACCCCTCCCCAATCGGTTGGTCAAAATGGGGAACTCTTAGAACCGTAATTAAAACAATCAGTGAAGTGTTTTATTTAGAAAATAGAAAATCCTCGTTTGTAACAATGCATAGAAGATTGAGGTAGTATTTTTAAATGGCTTATAGAATACATTGAGCTATTATATTATTCGTATGCTTTTGATTTAAAAATGACACCTGGACACGGTAATCGAACCCGGGACCTTTGACTTAGTACGCCAATGCTACTGAAATATCCAGGATCCATCCCGTTCAAAGGGTCATTCTTCCCTCATATTTAAGGCAGAGTCTGTAATAGACGTGTAGAAACCGTCAGCTACAAATGCATGATCAATTAAGATCACGAGCTATCAAATAACGCAGCCATCTTCGACTTGGTAGGGCTTTATGCTACCATTAGTACAAGTATAATTGTACGTGAGTCCACATATCATGATGGATTGAATAGACGAGCTATTATATTTGTTAATATTACGGCTAGAGTCGTATCTAAATATTATACACTCAATATTGAAAAATGACACCTGGACAAGGGAATCGAATCCGGGACCTTTGGCTTAGTAAGCCAATACACTAACCAATGAGCTATCCAGGAATCGTCCCGTGTTCAGAGTTATTCTTCACTCATATTTTAAGGCAGAGTCTATCATGGACGTGCGGAAATCGTCGGATACAAAATGTGTGATTTTATTAAGATCACGAGCTATCAGATAACGCAGCCCCCTTCGACTCGGTAGTTGGCTTATTGCAGCCACTTGTACAATTATTATAATTGTAAGGGATTGCATATTAAGAATCAAATAGCCAAAGCACCCCCATTATAGACTCTGACTTAAAATATTCGTGAAGAATGACTCTTGGCATGGGATAATACTGGATAGCTTCGTGGTTAGAGCATTGACATACTAAACCAATAGTCTCGAGTTCGGTTCCCGAGTCCAGGTGTCATTTTTAAATTTTCAAAGTATAATATTTAGATGCAGTATTCTTCTCTAAAATCAAAAATAATAGCGTTGGTTAATTGATTCTTTCTTTAAATAGTTGAGAACCTCGAGATTTTTTCTTCTTCCAGATTTCTAGCAATATAATAACACCAAAACATTTTGTGGTTATGTAAATATGTTGGGGGGGGGGGGGGAATATCTCACGCCATCTCATAGTCACCCTTTTAATTTAATGAAATCTTTAACCACCGCTCGAAAAATATTCTAGATATAGAATGCATCAAGCAGAGCCATCTTAATAAAGACGGCCGTAATCGGAGGGATGCAAACACCTAAAAACCTATACAGGAGGTACAAATTTCAATGTACATTCGCTAGAAAACTTTAAACCGTTTACATAATATGCAATAACTTGCCCTGACTGATAGCCGGTTTAATGACCATAGCATTTTTTTTTAAATCAGGAAAAAAAAATCGAACAAGCCATGCATATGCTACAAAAATAAATGGTTTGACACAATCGCACAAACTTTCTCATATTGAGTATTACATCTTAGAAATAATTTTCAAAAAGAGGTATTGAGTAAACTAACCTTAAGTATGTTTTCCTCATAAAAACAAACATATCATCTTGTGAATCACAATATACACTCTTTATATACATTTTATGTCAAATTGTTCATATATATTTTACGAAATTCAAATTTTCAAAAAAAAATTATCCCTAAGCTATTTTAAAATTATTTGTTAGTTTTAGTAGAAATAAAAATTTATTTATATTTATCATGAAAAACTATTCTAAAATACAATTAAGAATTAAATCTTCAAGGTAAATTTACAAAAAAATAAGGTTTTCTATAATTTGTCATAAATAAACTAGCCTTAATTTTATTTATTTTAGATAAATAAAAATACATTATTGTTGATAATGTAAAATATTCCCCGATACCAAATGTTAACCATATCATTAGAACTATTTTAAAAAAAATCAATTTCACAAAAATAAGCCATTTGTTAACTATTCATTTCTGATTTGTTAACTATTCATTTCTGATTTTTTTAGAAAACAAAATGTATATTATTACACAACAACTTAACAAATACCCATTTTGAACAAAATCACTAAAGCAATTTTTTTAAATATCGAAATTAAATAAAAGTAATCAATAAACTACCCATAACCGAACTCCCGCCCTATCCCCCCTCCCTCTCCAAAAAAAATAACGTATACAGCTTTATTTGTTATGTTCATGTCAACCACTCTCCAAATATACATTTCAAGCAAAATCATTATAACCATTTTTAAAATAATTTGAATTTTCCAAAATCTCTCATCACTAAAACGACCCTTTATCGTATTTTTACCAAAAAAAAACAAGACATTCCCAAAATACCCACTTGGAAGCAAATCGTTTGGGGCAATTTTAGAATATGTAAGGTTTTTGAAAAATTAATTTTCCGTATACCACCCATAAATGAGTTTTTACCCAAAAATAAGTAGACAGTATTATTTATCATGCCAAACATTCCCAAAATACCATTTGGAACCAAATCGTTAAAGCCATTTGTAAAATATGTAAAGTTTTTGAAAAATAAGTCATCAGTATACTACCTTCAACTATTTTTTGCCCAAAACCGATCATACAGTGCTATTTGTCATGTCAAATAAATTTACATTTTAAACCAAATTCCTAAAGCCATTTTTGAAATAAATTGTTTGGAATTTAAAATATATAGTACTAATCAGTAAGCTATCCTTAATTAGAGGGCTATGGTCTAAATTAAAAAATGTACCAAGGTATAACCCTGCAAAATTTAAATACCAAGCTTGATCAAAATCCATTTATGGCTCGTCTACCACCTGTCGCACCCGCTTGTCGGGGTAGTAGTGGGAGCAGTAGTCGTAAGACGTATCGTGGTATACAACATGGACTGTCTATTAAGTATTGTCGTAACTCGTAATTTCAACCAATCGGAATTAAGAAAACATAAGCACTTAAAAAAATTATATATATATATATATACCAGACTTTTTCAATTTATGTAACTATAGGGAGCACTGTTCTCAATTTTAACTTTGAAATAAACATATAGATAGATAAATAGTTTTGGTTGTAGCAAGACAAATAAGTTTAAAAACACTACCACTTATCACCAAAAAGTGGCTTTGAAATACATGCCCACGATTCGCCCATGGGTAACTTCAGTGAGAGTTTGAGCGATTTGGTTCCATTGTAGAATCTTCTTAGATTAGTTTTTGTAAAGAGGATCTTTTTTGTCATAAAAAGGTGGATATTGCCTGGCAGACTCAATCAAAATTAGTTTTTGAACCATTTTAAGCTTCCATAAAAATATCTCTAAAAAAGAATCCAGGCAAAGAGCACACGTACACCAGCATGGACTATGACTATAAAATCAAAGTCATATTCGTGTTTGCAAATAATTTTAAAATATTTTAAAATGTTTATATTATATGTTTTTATTATACATTTTTAAAATGCAACGTATATTTCTTTTTATTTACAAGAACTATTTTCCTAGATCAAATAAATATTAATTTTAACTGATTTTAGTAGTCCAATCATCTTAGTTTCTGATTGGCTGTACGTACACCGACAAGCGGGTATGACAGGTTGTAGACGAGCCATTAACCGTTTAGGAAACGTGGACAGGGACACACAAAATAGTAAAATACACTTTTTTGGGTTCGTATTCATAGAACGTAAATATTAATCATAATCTCAAGATAAGATTTTAATGATCACAATACTTTCTCTCGATTTGAGAAAGTAAAATAGGGAGAAATAGAGTAGATAGAGGAAAAATAATAGAGGGAAAGAGATTTTTTTAGCCCCTTGTCTTACTACTTATTCGGGCTATACGTTTATGTACTAATTACCTTAATGTGTTAAGGATGCGAAAAGCTGTATTTAGATTAAGTACACCCGCATTTGCATAGAGAGTGCGTGAGAGACCATTTAGGGAGAAACCTCAGTACAACTGACCGGGATCGAACCACGCTCTTCCCGTCATCCGTAGTCTAGTCTATTGCGAGAGTGACGTCTTAGACCATGTGGCCATCGTAATAGGTAGAGAAATAAAACACTATTTATTAAATTCCGTTTTTATTGCCCATACAAGATAACACTGATAACACGATACCTAAAAGAACATAGTTTCATTGTCAATTTCAAGGCACAAATATCAATGTCAAGGAAAGCTCTGTTCGTACAAACACATAAAAACAATTTAATTTTAGCTTTCTTTTTACTTTTATTATTAGTTATAAATAAATGTATGATGTTGGTTGCTTATCATTTCAAAGTTCAAACTAATACTTCAGCACAAAAGTTCTAATAATATGGAGCATTAAAAGTAAATCAACTCTAGGAACAAACAATAGGTGATATTTGAGAGCCATACGTAACAAAATAGTTTAACGTAGGTAGTAGGTATATTGATTTTGGTAGATAGTACGTTATGAAAGGTCATTTTTCCTATCAAAGGAAAGGATTCTGGAAGGGAAAAAGACATTTAAGAACGGACTGTCTACAAAAATCAGTATCCTTTATTACCTTTTCATAGGAACTTTAATGGTCATTGTACGCGTAAAATGTTTTTGGCAAATCTAACTTGTAAATAATAAATTCTCAAAAAAATAGAACTCATTGCCGAAGTACCTTGCACTGGCGCTCGTACAATCTTGTCCGTAGTATTCAGATACTTTCTGGAGGGTATGCCCACAATTTATGAAATATATTCTTGATTTTCCTACAAATACACATTTGAAGCAACTTTTAGAAAATACAAACATATTTTTGCGGTCAACAATGACAGCATTGTGATCGTCTCAAAGATACTTGATCATAGCTACCTTGATTGCAAAATGTGTTTAAACTATCTCAGTGGCGAGTAAGTTTGTTGCAGTGGGTAATAAAACAATAGTCGGTGACCTGGTGGTCTAGGCGTAAGATGTCAGACTTCTATGCTGGCGGCCGGGGTTCAATCCTCGGTCCCGGCACAGATTTATTTGATTACCAAACCTTTCCTTCACCTTTGACAAGACATCTTGTGAATGTGAGGAATGCCAGGCCGCCACCGTGGTTCGGATTCCACGTTAAACTGTAGGTCCTTCATTTCATCTCATAATCACCCTACCATTACACATTAGCGTAAGTGCGTATAACCCGAACGGGTAGTAAGACGCGGTGCTAATAATAATAATAATAATAATAATAATAATAGTAATAGTAATAATAATAAAACAATAACTATTGCGATCCAATTGCTGTTGATTGGTCGGGTATTAGACCGTTGAGGGGTAATATACCTCATCCTGGTGGTTTAATACGTCAGTATTTTGTCTGGCAAGGACATAAGAGGCTGGAGACTGGGATGTATTTACGCTTAAGACTGGCAAGAGTTTGTGTTACCGACTGAGAGAGTCAATGCCAGTAAAACAGTTAATTGGTGTGTAGGAACTGTGTACGAAAAACACCATGTAACGGCGTGGACAAGAGAAGAAGATTGGACCTCACGAGTTTTGACCCAAGTCCCACTTACTCTAGTACAGGTTGCAGACACCACGGGATCACTTCTAATTCATCTTTTATCTAGACATAGCTATCAACACACTTTTTATACTTTAGTCATATACTCTTTCTAACCAGTATTTTTTTAAATAAAACCTTTAAAAACCAGTTTCTATTCGCTAATCTCAATCTCTACTTGCTCTTCCCTCACAACTATCGTGACAAGAAGCACCAATGCCCCATCCATTTACGAGTAAGGCTCAGCTAGACACTATCTTACTATTGGCTCGTACACGTGTGGATGGTACGAGAGAGGCTAGGCTAAACACTATCTTGTTATTGGCTCGTACACGTATGGATGGTACGAAACAGGATAGGCTGGACACTA
Source organism: Timema cristinae (assembly GCA_039000515.1). Lineage (NCBI taxonomy): Eukaryota > Metazoa > Arthropoda > Insecta > Phasmatodea > Timematidae > Timema > Timema cristinae. The sequence continues at coordinate 26,304,385 of JBCFYV010000012.1, read as the reverse complement.
TCTTGTTATTGGCTCGTACACGTGTGGAGGATACTAGCAATGCTATGCTCGCCACTATCTTGTTATTGGCTGGTGCACGTGTGGATCGTACGAGACAGACTAGGCTGGACAACTATCTTGTTATTGGCTCGTACACGTGTGGAGAATACTAGCCAAGCGAGGCTAGACACTATCTTGTTATTGGCTCGTACAAGTGTGGATGGTACGAGACAGGCTAGACTAGACACTATCTTGTTATTGGCTCGTACACGTGTGGATGGTACGAGACAGGCAAGGCTAGACACTATCTTGTTATTGGCTCGTGCACGTGTGGATCGTACGAGAGAGGCTAGGCTAAACACTATCTTGTTATTGGCTCGTACACGTATGGATGGTACGAAACAGGATAGGCTGGACACTATCTTGTTATTGGCTCGTACACGTGTGGAGGATACTAGCAATGCTATGCTCGCCACTATCTTGTTATTGGCTGGTGCACGTGTGGATCGTACGAGACAGACTAGGCTGGACACTATCTTGTTATTGGCTCGTACACGTGTGGAGAATACTAGCCAAGCGAGGCTAGACACTATCTTGTTATTGGCTCGTGCACGTGTGGATCGTACGAGACAAGATCGGCTCGCCATTATCTTGTTATTGGCTCGTACACGTGTGGATGGTACGAGACAGGCTAGACTAGACACTATCTTGTTATTGGCTCGTACACGTATGGATGGTACGAAACAGGATAGGCTGGACACTATCTTGTTATTGGCTCGTACACGTGTGGAGGATACTAGCAATGCTATGCTCGCCACTATCTTGTTATTGGCTGGTGCACGTGTGGATCGTACGAGACAGACTAGGCTGGACACTATCTTGTTATTGGCTCGTACACGTGTGGAGAATACTAGCCAAGCGAGGCTAGACACTATCTTGTTATTGGCTCGTACACGTGTGGATGGTACGAAACAGGATAGGCTGGACACTATCTTGTTATTGGCTCGTACACGTGTGGATGGTACGAGAGAGGCTAGGCTAAACACTATCTTGTTATTGGCTCGTACACGTATGGATGGTACGAAACAGGATAGGCTGGACACTATCTTGTTATTGGCTCGTACACGTGTGGATGGTACGAGACAGGATAGGCTGGACACTATCTTGTTATTGGCTTGTACACGTGTGGATGGTACGAGACAGGCAAGGCTAGACACTATCTTGTTATTGGCTCGTACACGCGTGGATGGTACGAGACAGGTTAGGCTGGACACTATCTTGTTATTGGCTCGTACACGTGTGGATCGTACGAGACAGGATAGGCTGGAGACTATCTTGGTATTGGCTCGTACAAGTGTGGATGGTACGAGAGAGGCTAGGCTAAACACTATCTTGTTATTGGCTCGTACACGTATGGATGGTACGAAACAGGATAGGCTGGACACTATCTTGTTATTGGCTCGTACACGTGTGGAGGATACTAGCAATGCTATGCTCGCCACTATCTTGTTATTGGCTGGTGCACGTGTGGATCGTACGAGACAGACTAGGCTGGACACTATCTTGTTATTGGCTCGTACACGTGTGGAGAATACTAGCCAAGCGAGGCTAGACACTATCTTGTTATTGGCTCGTGCACGTGTGGATCGTACGAGACAAGATCGGCTCGCCATTATCTTGTTATTGGCTCGTACACGTGTGGATGGTACGAGACAGGCTAGACTAGACACTATCTTGTTATTGGCTCGTACACGTGTGGATGGTACGAGACAGGCAAGGCTAGACACTATCTTGTTATTGGCTCGTTGACGTGTGGATGGTACGAGACGGGCTAGGCTGGACACTATCTTGTTATTGGCTCGTACACGTGTGGATGGTACGAGACAGGCTAGGCTAGACACTATCTTGTTATTAACGTACACGTGTGGATGGTACGAGACAGGTTCGGCTCGCCACTATCTTGTTATTGGCTCGTACACGTGTGGTTGGTACGAGACAGGCTAGGCTAGACACTATCTTATTATTGGTTCGTATACGTGTGGATGGTACGAGACAGGCTAGGCTAGACACTATCTTGTTATTAACGTACACGTGTGGATGGTACGAGACAGGTTCGGCTCGCCACTATCTTGTTATTGGCTCGTACACGTGTGGATGGTACGAAAACGGATAGGCTGGACACAATCTTGTTATTGGCTCGTACACGTGTGGATGGTACAAAACAGGATAGGCTGGACATTATCTTGTTATTGGCTTGTACACGTGTGGATGGTACGAGACAGGATAGGCTGGACACTATCTTGTTATTGGCTCGTACACGTGTGGATGGTACGAGACAGGATAGGCTGGACACTATCTTGTTATTGGCTCGTACACGTGTGGATGGTACGAAAACGGATAGGCTGGACACAATCTTGTTATTGGCTCGTACACGTGTGGATGGTACAAAACCGGATAGGCTGGACACTATCTTGTTATTGGCTCGTACACGTGTGGATGGTACGAGACAGGATAGGCTGGACACTATCTTGTTATTGGCTCGTACACGTGTGGATCGTACGAGACAGGATCGGCTCACCACTACCTTGTTATTGTTTCGTGCACGTGTGGAGGATACTAGACAGGTTAGGCTAGACACTATCTTGTTATTGGCTCGTGCACGTGTGGATCGTACGGGACAGGCTAGGCTAGACACTATCTTGTTATTGGCTCGTACACGTGTGGATGGTACGAGACAGGCTAGACTAGACACTATCTTGTTATTGGCTCGTACACGTGTGGATGGTACGAGACAGGCTAGGCTAGACATTATCTTGTTATTAACGTACACGTGTGGATGGTACGAGACAGGTTCGGCTCGCCACTATCTTGTTATTGGCTCGTACACGCGTGGATGGTACGAGACAGGTTAGGCTGGACACTATCTTGTTATTGGCTCGTACACGTGTGGATCGTACGAGACAGGATAGGCTGGAGACTATCTTGGTATTGGCTCGTGCACGTGTGGATGGTACGAGACAGGCTAGACTAGACACTATCTTGTTATTGACTTGTACACGTGTGGATCGTACGAGACAGAATAGGCTGGACACTATCTTGCTATTGGCTCGTGCACGTGTAGATGGTACGAGACAGGATCGGCTGGACACTATCTTGTTATTAACGTACATGTGTGGATGGTATGAGACAGGATCAGCTCGTACACGTGTGGATGGTACGAGACAGGCTAGGCTGGACACTATCTGGTTATTGGCTCGTACACGTGTGGATGGTACGAGACAGGCTAGACTAGACACTATCTTGTTATTGGCTCGTACACGTGTGGATCGTACGAGACAGGATAGGCTGGACACTATCTTGCTATTGGCTCGTGCACGTGTGGATGGTACGAGACAGGATAGACTGGACACTATCTTGTTATTGGCTCGTACACGTGTGGATGGTACGAGACAGGATCGGCTGGACACTATCATGCTATTGGCTCGTGCACGTGTGGATGGTACGAGACAGGATATGCTGGACACTATCTTGTTATTGGCTCGTGCACGTGTGGATCGTACGAGACAGAATAGAATGGACACTATCTTGTTATTGGCTCGTACACGTGTGGATGGTACGAGACAGGATCGGCTCGTACACGTGTGGATGGTACGAGGCAGGATAGGCTGGACACTATCTTTTTATTGGCTCGTACACGTGTGGATGGTACGAGACAGGATAGGCTGGACACTATCTTGTTATTGGCTCGTACACATGTGGATGGTACGAGACAGGATAGGCTGGACATTATCTTGTCATTAGCTCATGCACGTGTGGATCGTACGAGACAGGCTAGGCTGGACACTATCTTGTTATTGGCTCGTACACGTGTGGAGGATACTAGACAGGCTAGTCTAGACACTATCTTGTTATTGGCTCGTACACGTGTGGATCGTACGAGACAGGCTAGGCTAGACACTATCTTGTTATTGGCTCGTGCACGTGTGAATGGTACGAGACAGGTTAGGCTGGACACTATCTTGTTATTGGCTCGTACACGTGTGGATCATACGAGACAGGATAGGCTGGACACTATCTTTTTATTAACGTACACGTGTGGATGGTACGAGACAGGATACGCTGGACACTATCTTGTTATTGGCTCGTGCACGTGTGGATGTTACGAGACAGGCTAGGCAAGACACTATCTTGTTATTGGGTCGTACACGTGTGTATGGTACGAGACAGGATAGGCTGGACACTATCTTGTTATTAACGTACACGTGTGGATGGTACGAGACAGGCTAGGCTAGAAACTATCTTGTTATTGGATCGTACACGTGTAGATGGTACGAGACAGGCTAGGCTGGACACTATCTTGCTATTGGCTCGTACACGTGTGGAGGATACTAGACAGGCTAGGCTAGACACTATCTTGTTATTGGCTCGAACACGTGTGGATGGTACGAGACAGGATAGGCTGGACACTATCTTGTTATTGGCTCGTGCACGTGTGGATCGTACGAGACTGGATAGGCTGGACACTATCTTGTTATTGGCTCGTACACGTGTGGAGGATACTAAACAGGCTAGGCTCGCCACTATCTTGTTATTGGCTCGTGCACATGTGGATCGTACGAGAAAGGCTAGACTGGACACTATCTTGTTATTGGCTCGTGCACGTGTGGACGGTACAAGACAGGATCGGCTCACCACTATCTTGTTATTGGCTCGTACACGTGTGGATGGTACGAGACAGGCTAGGCTGGACACTATCTTGTTATTGGCTCGTGCACGTGTGGATCGTACGAGACTGGATAGGCTGGACACTATCTTGTTATTGGCTCGTACACGTGTGGAGGATACTAAACAGGCTAGGCTCGCCACTATCTTGTTATTGGCTCGCACAAGTGTGGAGGATACTAGACAGGCTAGGCTGGACACTATCTTGTTATTGGCTCGTGCACGTGCGGAGAATACTAGACAGGCTAGGCTAGACACTATTTTGTTATTGACTCGTGCACGTGTTGATGGTACGAGACAAGCTAGAATAGACACTATCTTGTTATTGGCTCGTGCACGTGTGGATGGTACGTGACAGGCTAGGCTAGACACTACCTTGTTATTATCTCGTGCACGTGTGGAGGATACTAGCCTGGCTAGGCTCGCCACTATCTTGTTATTGGTTTGTACACGTGTGGAGGATACTAGACAGGCTAGGCTCGCCACTATCTTGTTATTGGCTCGTACACGTGTGGAAGGTACGAGACAGGCTAGGCTAGACACTATCTTGTTATTGGCTCGTACACGTGTGGAGGATACTAGACAGGCTAGGCTCGCCACTATCTTGTTATTGGCTCGTACACGTGTGGAGGATACTAGACAGGCTAGGCTCGCCACTATCTTGCTATTGCCTCGTACACGTGTGGGTGGTACGACACAGGCTAGGCTGGACACTATCTTGTTATTGGCTCGTACACGTGTGGAGGATACTAGCCAGGATAGGCTCGCCACTATCTTGTTATTGGCTCGTACACGTGTGGAGGATACTAGACAGGCTAGGCTCACCACTATCTTGTTATTGGCTCTTACACGTGTGGATGGTACGAGACAGGATAGGCTGGACACTATCTTGTTATTAACGTACACGTGTGGATGGTACGAGACAGGTTCGGCTCGCCACTATCATGTTATTGGCTCGTACACGTGTGGATGGTACGAGACAGGCTAGGCTAGACATTATCTTGTTATTGGCTCGTATACGTGTGGATGTTACGAGACAGGCTAGGCTAGACACTATCTTGTTATTGGCTCGTGCACGTGTGGATGGTACGAGACAGGTTAGGCTGGACACTATCTTGTTATTGGATCGTACACGTGTGGATCGTACGAGACAGGATAGGCTGGACACTATCTTGTTATTAACGTACACGTGTGGATGGTACGAGACAGGCTCGTTCACCACTATCTTGTTATTGGCTCGTACACGTGTGGATGGTACTAGACAGGCTAGGCTGGACACTATCTTGTTATTAACGTACACGTGTGGATTGTACGAGACAGGCTCGGCTCACCACTATCTTGTTATTGGCTCGTACACGTGTGGATGGTACGAGACAGGATAGGCTGGACACTATCTTGTTATTGGCTCGTACACGTTTGGATGGTACGAGACAGGATAGGCTGGACACTATCTTGTTATTGGCTTGTACACGTGTGGAGGATACTAGACATGCTAGGCTTGACACTATCTTGTTATTGGCTCGTGCACGTGTGGATTGTACGAGACAGGCTAGGCTAGACACTATCTTGTTATTGGATCGTACACGTGTGGAGGATACTAGACAGGCTAGGCTCGCCACTATCTTGTTATTGGCTCGTACACGTGTGGATGGTACGAGACAGGATAGGCTGGACACTATCTTGCTATTGGCTCGTACACGTGTGGAGGATACTAGACAGGCTAGGCTAGACACTATCTTGTTATTGGTTCGTACACGTGTGGATCGTACGAGACAGGATCGGCTCACCACTACCTTGTTATTGTTTCGTGCACGTGTGGAGGATACTAGACAGGTTAGGCTAGACACTATCTTGTTATTGGCTCGTACACGTGTGGATGGTACGAGACAGGCTAGGCTAGACACTATCTTGTTATTGGCTCGTACACGTGTGGAGGATACTAGACAGGCTAGGCTAGACACTATCTTGTTATTGGCTCGTACACGTGTGGATCGTACGAGACAGGATCGGCTCACCACTATCTTGTTATTGGCTCGTACACGTGTGGATGGTACGAGACAGGCTAGGCTGGACACTATCTTGTTATTGGCTCGTGCACGTGTGGATCGTACGAGACAGGCTAGGCTGGACATTATCTTGTTATTGGCTCGTACACGTGTGGAGGATACTAAACAGGCTAGGCTGGACACTATCTTGTTATTGGCTCGTACACGTGTTGATCGTACGAGACAGGCTAGGCTGGACACTTTCCTGTTATTGGCTCGTGCACGTGTTGATCGTACGAGACAGGCTAGGTTGGACACTATCTTGTTATTGGCTCGTACACGTGTGGATGGTACGAGACAGGCTAGGCTGGACACTTTCTTGTTATTGGCTCGTGCACGTGTGGATCGTACGAGACAGGATAGGCTGGACACTACCTTGTTATTGGCTCGTACACGTGTGGAGGATACTAGACAGGCTAGGCTGGACACTATCTTGTTAATGGCTCGTGCACGTGCGGAGGATACTAGACAGGCTAGGCTAGACACTATCTTGTTATTGACTCGTGCACGTGTGGATGGTACGAGACAGGCTAGAATAGACACTATCTTGTTATTGGCTCGTGCACGTGTGGAATGTACGTGACAGGCTAGGCTAGACACTACCTTGTTATTATCTCGTGCACTTGTGGAGAATACTAGCCTGGCTAGGCTCACCACTATCTTGTTATTGGCTCGTACACGTGTGGAGGATACTAGACAGGCTAGGCTCGCCACTATCTTGTTATTGGCTCGTACACGTGTGGATGGTACGAGACAGGCTAGGCTAGACACTATCTTGTTATTGGCTTGTACACGTGTGGAGGATACTAGACAGGCTAGGCTCGCCACTATCTTGTTATTGGCTCGTACACGTGTGGAGGATACTAGACAGGCTAGGCTCGCCACTATCTTGCTATTGCCTCGTACACGTGTGGGTGGTACGAGACAGGCTAGGATGGACACTATCTTGTTATTGGCTCGTGCACGTGTGGATCGTACGAGACAGGCTAGGCTGGACACTATCTTGTTATTGGCTCGTACACGTGTGGATGGTACGAGACAGGCTAGGCTGGACACTATCTTGTTATTGGCTCGTGCACGTGTGGAGGATACTAGACAGGCTAGGCTCGCCACTATCTTGCTATTGGCTCGTACACGTGTGGAGGATACTAGCCAGGCTAGGCCCGCCACTATCTTGCTATTGGCTCGTACACGTGTGGAGGATACTAGCCAGGCTAGGCTCGCCACTATCTTGTTATTGGCTCGTACACGTGTGGAGGATACTTGACAGGCTAGGCTCGCCACTATCTTGTTATTGGCTCGTACACGTGTGGAGGATACTAGTCAGGCTAGGCTCACCACTATCTTGCTATTGGCTCGTACACGTGTGGAGGATACTAGCCAGGCTAGGCTCGCCACTATCTTGCTATTGGCTCGTACACGTGTGGAGGATACTAGTCAGGCTAGGCTGGACACTATCTTGTTATTGGCTCGTACACGTGTGGATGGTAAGGGTCAGGCTCTTGTATTCACACTCCAGACAGTCCGATTTTGTCAGTCAGAGGAACCAAGTAGGCTTTCATAATATCCAAATCGTTCATGAGATTTGAGTTTTTGACATAGATTTTAGAGATATACCGTCGATTGCCGGTTCTGTGGTAAATTCTTAGCAAAGATTATTCTAATAAAGGAAAGCGAGGTGAGGCTTGTTATTCACGCGGGAGAAATTCACTGATGCTGACTTTGGAGTTTGTAAAATAATAATATTAATAAGTAGACAATATCCTGGCATCGTTCAGGAAAGAATTGCGCCGCCTTCGTTATAGTAAAATAAGTGGTGTGTCGGAGGACAATGTGTACAAGCCAGTACTATGGTAAATTTGGGGGTCCACTCATGCTAGTAGTAGAACGTGTGTGGTGAAATATGACCGATTCCGGCTCACTAATCAGACTCGTGCGTGGATGGGCCGCTAGAGGAGGCACGCAGCTACAATTATTGGAGTCAGAAACAATATTATTTAGAAAATAGACACTTTCCTAGGACCAGTCTCTATTGAGAACAATACGAAATCAAGTAAAATATTTAGTAGTAAAGTGACAACTAAAGAGTTAACAATTTCAAATACTGATGACTTTAAAAATAAATTATACGGTGCACCGCACACACTTTCTCCCTCTTTTATATTAAAATATACATTTTACCAAAAACTCTAAGGTTTGTGAAACGAAATAATAGGTCTATACAATGTTTTAGAAGGACTACACCAAAGATAATAAATTAAATAATATACAATTTTACTTACTTACTCTGGTATTAGGAACTAGAAACACTGTACATAAAAATTGAGAAAAGGGAAACATCTTTGTCCACCAAAGAACAAAAGAATCAAATTCATTTTCTAGTACCTAAATTAAAAAGCATATATATATTTGTTTATAGCTAAAAAAATATTAGTTCTATAAAAATATGTTTCAAATAAAGGATTTTTGTCTTTAATAATACTACAACTTTACACTGATAAGTTATTTAGTATCTCAAATAGTTGTGAAGAAATTATCAAAATTGGAAAATTTATCATATGTAAATTACCCCCAAAGTCATTTTTATGAGATGATGAGAATATCCATCTTGTTTAGCATGATAAACAATGGATAGATATGAAATCTAATTGAGCTCGTTAAAGCGAATTTCGAAAATCTCGGTAAAATAGTTTCGGGTCTGGGTCGAGGTCACAGACAAGGAAAGAACAGATACACAACCGCTAGGTTAAACGTGTTACGCTCCTTTTCAAGGTTTTACTCTTTCAACGTTGGGATCGCTAGGTGAGGTCCCCAGTGACTACAGCGCAATCAAGGGAGCACTTTTAAGCGACTCACTTTAAATTCGAATTTACGAGAGGGCAGATACAAAATTGAGCTCCTTGATTAAACCAGTCGGCTATCACCGAGAAATCTTCAGGTAGCGCCGTGTGGCCTCCCACGTCTCTAACCCCACCCCCTTCGTCCCTAAGCACCCTAATCCTGCCACACAAATAAGTTTACTCTGACTGCACATTACAAAGAAAACTTGAAACACAATGGTCCTTTTCTTTTTTATTATTAAAGGGACTGGCTGTCGAGTGCAATTATAATTATTAAGGAGCACTGAGAAGAATTGCAGATGTTTAGAAATACCAATCTATTTAAGAAGTGGTTAGATATTTTTTAATATTGTTTTCACCAAAATAAAGGTGAAAGCTCTCTGATCAGTTAAAAATTATATTTTAATTCAGAAGGTATTTTTAAATGTGTGATATCTTATATAGAACCGTATAAAACAATCCCACAAATTGTGAGCCTATCAAAACATGACTTTATTTGATAGAGGAAGGCTGGATACCATACTGCTTGGCCACTAATGCAGGTCTATAATAGCTATTTGATGCTTTGTATTTATAATCATTAGTGAATATTTGAAGTAGTTAAAAAACTGATATTTTCCCAGTGTAAATTAAAATTCCCACACTCAAGTATTTAAAGTTAAAATAAAAATATAGCATAGTTTCAAATAGTTCTAAGGGTTCTGTTATTCAAAATTACGTAGTAAACACTAAAGTTAAACTATTGTATTTTGTGTGAGTACATGAAAATGAAAGCAGGCTGGATAGTAATATAAAGATAATGCAGACAAACGGGCCGGTCAGCTATGTCTCGCAGCCCGTGAGTTTGTGAATCCTGGATTGTCATTTGACCACTTAAGTGGGCTATGTTTGTTATAAAATTTAAATCAGGTTGAAATTTTAACTAATCATATACGCATAAATATATTTATTTACAGTTTATTGAAGCAAGTATTCAAAATATCATATATTCTTAATTAGGTGCATTATGACTTAGGGAATCTCAAATCCCCTACAGATATGTTCACACACAAGTCATGTCCTAGAAACATCTATTGAGCGATTACTTGATGTGCAACACAAAGAAGGTATTGTTCATATAATGTTAGGAAAGGCATTGAGGAAAATAAGGATAATATACCCTTATTGGCTTAAACAATGCAAAAAAAAATTATTATTTTTTGCACTAAGCCCCCTCCTTAAAGCTAGAATTCATAATCGCTGTGGACTGAAAAGGAGAATATTTAATGTTTAGGGAAACCGACTCAGAAAATGCAGAACGTATTACAACAATAATCCCATCTCTGTTGAGTGAATTTGGGAGAGTTGAGTACTTGTGACTTTAAGATGATTTTGAACCCATTGAATTTAATAAATAAACCGTGTTTTGCACATATTTCTATGAATCTAGACTCTTGTCTCAGAAGTAAGATTTGAAGCGTGTTCCATTTTGAAACGTTGAAATATGTAAGGATTGATGTTTTTTCTAATGTTGAATTATTGTGAGTGTGTTACACACAAAACCAGCTGTTTGGCTTAAGCTTTAGGCTAAAA
>JBCFYV010000012.1:26267714-26293127 GCA_039000515.1 Timema cristinae | reverse complement strand
ACCTTCCTCATCCCTATTTCAAAGATTGAGCTATTAAATAGCTTGTATTAAAATGTATATTTAAAAAAAAATCACTTGGTTGCTTAAGTATTGCCTTCAGTGGTGTACCAACAATAAACCTTGACATTTTCAAATGAAATTTTTTTTTTCTGTGTAAATATTTATTCTCATAGTATTTCAAAATATTTTAATCAATGCCCCCCTCCCAATTTTCGGCTATAGCACTGATTGGGTGTCCTGTAAAATGTTGAATTATTACCACAGTACATAAACACTATACTCACTTCAGTGTTAAGGTCACCTGTAAAATACTTCTTAATCTGTCTTGCAACGTTGATTTGTTGAGGGGTCAATCAGGTAACATCGTCCAATCATCTCCAGGATTGTTACATACAAAATACACCTGAATTAGTAAATATACATAAACTAAAAATATTTTGAATAAAAGATAAACATGTATTTAGATTACAGTAGACTCTTAATTTTCCAGGTGCATATTAACCGGAGTGCGGCTTAACTGTGGATAAACTTTTTTTACTGACATTTTTTCTTTTTGCATGTGTAAACATGTCACAAAGGTTACACTTCTGTTTGAATGCGTTATCATGTCACAAACATTACACTGCCGTCTAAATGTGTTATACATGTCACAAACATTACACCTCAACTTGAATATGTTATACAACTCACCAAAATTACACCATTATCAGAATGTGTTATATATTTGTGTGATATTTAATACGCACATGAGAACTTTCTACTATAACAAATTGCTTGAATAATAAACTGTAGAATTGCCTAGTATAATATTGTTAACTTACATAGTCTCCAACTCTGCCCCAATTAATATAACGTGTCCACCCACCACCACTCACAATGTGCTTCAACATATGACATGTCTGAACGAGGTAACAAGTTTAACTGACAAGCCATGTCTTATGACATCAGCGTGGCGGAAAGAAATTCCTTTTCCAATTCTTTCTTCAAACATCTATTACCTTCGGGAAAGAGAGTCTGTGACGTAATTTCTGACCACATGAGCGGCAATACCACCATACTCCTTCTTGTGACCCCTCTCCCTTCTGGGCCTGAGGTTGTATATATAACCATAGCGTAGCTTTGAAGGTACTCTTGATGGAAATAGTAATAAGGTTATATCTTGCTCATTACCTACAATCTTAAAAATGTAAGAGTTAAATTGTTTATTCTCAGCATAATCTTTATTGTTTTTCTAAATTTCATTTAGGTTAAAGTGTTGACTTAGTCTTGGTGACTGATTTAATAAATTTATTTTTATGTCTTAATAATTTAAAATCACAATGATTTGCCCTTCACAGCACTTATGTAACATTTAAATTTGCTCAAAGGTAATCATTACAAGTTTGTTTGAATAAAGCCCGATTCACACGTTTACCAAAAATTAAGAATAGAATCTGCTTGAGTGGCGCAGCAAATCCCACGCTGTATGTCGACCCATCATGCATTGCAAGGCAAACTTAAACAACAGCTGAATATAAACATATTGTATTTTTTAGATCATTCTCCCATTGGATGTTTTCAAATTATGTCTTGTCATGTCACAATCCAATAAACTGATACACACTTTCCATTAATGGTTTATTTCAAATTCCCTCACAATGGCCAACGAAGTTGTCTGCTTGCTTCTGGCTGTAAACGCATGTGTTGTCAGATGTGCAAGCACATTGATTTGAGATGTGATTGGCCCTCTCGTGTCAAACATCTTGGCAGAGCGGTTGAAGTAGAGATTAGTTTACCTTTAGAAGAATAGCTCACGCCAATGTGGTGGAAATCTTGTGATTGGCTTTGAGCTCAGCACGTGACCCCATTCCTGTTTTGTGCTTGTTTTTCAGCGAAAGTGTGAATCCACAGTTAGTGTTACTCGGCGATTTTAAGTTTCAACAAATTGCCTGGTCACAGATAATCACATCAATTATTAATAATATTTGTCTTTTGAGATGGATATTTCTTAAAATATGTACAGACTTTTTTGTAGTATTTTCTATATAGGACAGATAATTTTTCTTGGAGAACATTCACTTTATAATGGTCATGAGCTTTTGTAGTAGCAAGTATTTAGCCTTCGCCTTCTTTTATCGTAAAATCTAAATTACTCATTTCATTGGAGATGTGGAGGTATATTATGCCGTGAGCTTGTCTCTACAGGTGTTTTTATGGCATTCTATAAGTAATATGTATTTGGAATATCATCATCATCATCATCATCATCATCATCATCATCAACTGTTTCCAACCTGTGACCAGGTCAGTTTAGTAAAATGCTTCCATCTTCCTTTATCCTTCCACCATTCTCCTCCTCTCACTTGAACACTTTCTGTTATCTGCTCCTCCCATCTCTTCCTTGGCCTCCGTTGCGGTCTTTTTATACTACATACTTCATTTCTAACATTTTCTTTGGTATGCTACCTTTTCCCATCCTCATTACATGACCATACCACCTCAGTCTTGCTTCCTCTACTATCTCATGTACCCCCAGTACCATATTCTTTCCCAGATAGCTTCATTCTTAATCTTATTTCTCTTCATGACAGCTAACTTGCTCCTCCCAAACTTCATTCCTGTGGCCTCCTCCCTTTAACTAGGAGTTATCTATTTTTCTAACTGCCCCTCTATTGTTCCTTGTTTATTTCCAATGTTAGTATGTCACCTTTTTTTTAGTGCCCATTAAAAAGGGGTGCTTGAATGTCACAAATATTAAACCACCATCTAAATGTGTTATACATGTGATTGCCATGCGATGTGCAAGTGTTGTGAGCACTGTGTGAGATATAGATAAAGATACACATTTTACAAGCTAGCTGCAACTATCCAGCATCCTGAAGAATTTGGAGGTAAGACACCACACGGTAATCAAAACCAGGACCCTTGGCTTACTGTGTCGATGTGGATGCAGATAGAATTACTTAATTGATGGATGGATAGACCCGCGTGGATCAGGTTTTGACAAGGAAATCGTAACGTAAACCTAAGTCGCACGAACGCTGAGAGTAGTGAGAAAAAAAGGGAAGGCAGAGTTCATCTCAGGCAAAAGTCAACCACAGGACTGCATTGAGAGCAGTGAATTGTCTGTTGACATATTTGGAACAGAAGTAAGCCTTTATACAAGAACACAAACCTGTGTTGTGATTTTAAATATCTAAGTCTCCTCTCTCCTCCAGTAACATGGAAAATTGAGAGTACTGTACTTCAATTATAATGGCTTACTGAATACTGAATAAGTTAATTTGAGAAAAAACACCAAATAATCAAATTTTACAACATCAATTTATTTTTGGATAATTACACTAAAATGATTACTGTGTTAGAATGCTTACCAAATTAGTTTAAGGTAGGGTGGAGGGGCATGTGAGTTAAGGTAAGTATTTTTACAGTTATTTTTTGACCCGCCTTGGTGACGTAGTTAGCTAACGCGCTAGTTTGATGTTGAGCTAGACTGCCGAGGATGGGGAGATCAAGGTTCAAATCTCGTCCGGGTGAACTGGAGGTGTTGGTTGTTCCTAAATGGTTTTCCACACAAATGCAGGTTCACTACCTTTATATTCAACCTTCTCAATTCCTAACCCATTAGCGTAATTAGTACTTAAGCATATAGACCAAATGGGTAGTAAGACACAGTGCTAAATAATAAATACAGTTTTTATAGCAAAAAAATTCTTTGGTTAAAACTTAACAAAATATTGCTTCAGTTTTATTTTCTTTGTACTGTAATCTTAACAGTTGTTTAATATTTGTCATGAGCATACTGGCTTTTAATCAGAAACCTTTAAATGAAGAGCAAAATTTTTGTCCAAACTCTGCGGTGCTAATGACAAATATTCTAGCACTTTAATACCAATGTGTTACCTTCTTATTTGCCCCAATACCAATCTTTTCTGGGGTATCTCACGGGGAGGTTTGTACACTGACTGGGGTATTGGTGGTAATTTGGGAGGAGGTTTCCTAACTTCAGAGCCACCCTCCAATTCCACTACATCCGCTCCCTTGTCATTATTTTCCGGTCCTGGATTCGATTCTGATACTAGTTCAGCCTCCTTCTCAGCTTCTTCTCTTCTACGTTCCTCTTCCTCTTCTGCAATCTGAAAAATACACAAAGATTTTTTTAAATAATAGTAATTATTATTATTATGGTTTATAGGCCCGTCGACACAATGAGGTAATTAGGGCCTTAAACAATATAAAAACACAGTAAATCTCCATAGGGGAGAAACATAATAACGAATTCATCTCAGAATCAGCAGGTGAAAGAAGAAGATAAAAGAAAAACATACACATGTATATTAAAATTTGTATACATTTTAAAAATAAATCTCAATATGAGAAACCATTTGAACATTCCCATTGAGTACAAAGTGAGTGATACACCTGCAAAAAAAACCATAGGTGTATGCCCTACTTTAAAATTACAGAACAAACATATTAAAATATAAAATGTTAAAAAGATAAAATAAACATATTAAAATATGAAATGTTAAAAATACATAACAAACATATAAAAATATAAAATGTTAAAAATACATAACAAACATATTAGAATATAAAAATGTTAAAAATACAAAACGAGATATTAAAGTACACTAAAAATGTTTAAAAAATTCTCAATCCGAGAAATAAACCAAATGAGTCACTTTATAAAAGTGACTCAAATGGCATTTAAAAGATTCGCCTGGCGTATAAAATGGAGTAAACAAATAACTCCATCAGCACTATCGCACAATATAAATCGTAAGCCACCTTTAAAATCAAGAGCCAGGCGAATAGGGGCATATTTACGACACTCCACCCAAATGTGATAAATACTAAGGGGAGCATCGCAAAGCTCACACACTGGAGGGGGATCCCCTCTTAATAAAAATCCATGGGTCAGAAATGTATGCCCGACGTGGAGTCTTGTCACAATGAGCTCCTCCCTTCTAGACTTGCACATAGAAGACGGTCACCATGACACACCACCCTAATGGACCGCAGCTTGGTATTATCAGGAGTTGAAACCCACTGCTCGTGCCAGGTGCGTAAGACTCCTTGCCGAACATAGTCCTTTAAATCTAAAAACATGACACCCGAACGCACCTCAGGAGGAAAACGGACTGCCTCCTTGGCTGCCTGGTCCACCAATTCATTTCCAGAAAGACCATCGTGACCAGGAATTCAGCAGAAGGCGAGTCGGGTGCTTATTAAATCAATTTTTAAAACTTTCTCATGTATCATCTGCACGAGGGGATTCCAGGAGTATAGAGTGGACAATGAGAACAAAGCACTCCGTGGAGTCCGTGCAGATGAGAACAGAATGGTGACAGTTACGATATACAAAACACAAAGATTTGAAAATGGCATGCAATTCAGCCGTAAAAACAGTGGTTTCTTCAGGTAAACTGAATTTAAAATTGGATCCTTCTACAACAAAAGCGCATCCCACGGAAGCTTCAGATTTAGAGCCATCAGTGTAGATGCACTTAAATCCCTGAAAGCAAGTGGAGAGGAGCTCGTAAAAGGTTCTCTCATATATAATAGGTGGAGTGGTCGCTTTAGGGAACTTGACAAGATCAAAATGGCATTGAGGCAGGCGTATCTTCCAGGGAGAAACTCGACCCACAAATTACACTTGGATGGGGTGAGTGGGGGGAGAGATTCCTCAGCTCCCTTGTGGCTATACTTACTGATCATGAATAGTGCTAGCATATCTGTAAAGTCTTAATAAATATTGGCAAGTGTATCTTGGATATTATAATGGACCCAGGGAACTTTGTAAGAGTAATCCCATGCTAATACTTAAATCCAGAGATTTAATGTCTTTTTTCAAGATAATAATATAATTACTAAGCACGTCAAAATATTTATTAATGAATAGTTGGAACAAAAACTAAAACCTGTTATGACATGAAAGCATTTACCGTGGCTCGCCGGCCTAGTTCCTCTTCTGTGAATTCTGATTCAGCAATAATATAGTTCTTCTTAGTGCCAAGAATTCTCCCCAGAACCTGAACAAAAACAGCGATTACCATATTTTAAACATAAATTATATAATATGAAGCAATCAAAAGTTTATTTCCAGTGATTATAAGGAAAACCAAATCGAGTAAACTCCTGATTATGTGCTGTGCATGGGTTTTCCTTTTTGTGGCTTATCCATGCAGATACCTAGGAGTCTTTTTTTCCCTTCATTTACTTTCTAGGCTATGTGTGAAATAAGCTTCTGAGCAAATTACAAAGGGTCACTGTTGACCTTGTGGTCTGGCAAACATCATACAATGATTTTTTTTTAAATAATCCTGTCTGTCAAGGAAGTGTTAATTTGTATTTAATGAGAAATTAAATTTATTAGTAGCCTACTATTAATTATTGTACTACTCATGTTTTTCCTAAATCCATCCAACTCTCATCTTACATTAAATGGGTTATCAAGAGAGTAATGTATTGTGTTGGTTCCTATTATTGTTTACCTTTTACTAAAACACTCTTCAATTCAACACAAAATGTCAACTGAGCAAACAGTAAAATTTGAAGCTACCTCATAAAGAACTATTTAATGGAAACTTAAAATGCAATCAATTTCTTGACATCTAAAATTAGCTTATATATATATACAGGCAAATCACCACCAACAAAGATTTTTTAGTTATTCATTCATATATTGAATTTTTTCCTCTTCATCAAATTCAATTCTATCATACTTGAAACCCTTTAAATTATTAATAATATTAACTAGGCATATATTTAACATAAATGTCAAATTCAGTGGTGGCTTGTGTATAGGCACTGCGGAACTGCAGCACCCCCTATTTCCACTTGATATTATCGATAACATTTAATATAATGAGTCCTTTTTTCTTTAATTCTTTCTTTATTTTTGTAGTACAATATATATTTTCTTAAGCTTAATGTCAGTACTTTAGTAGTCATCCCTCAGTTTATGAAAAATATACCAAAATCTTTGTATGGAACTGTGCGCTTCACAGTGCCAGTGACGTGGTGTTTGACTGCTGTGCGCATGCACACATAAGAAGAGGGTGGGGAGGAAGGCGGGACTGCCAGGTAGAGAGCACTGTTGCTCTCGCAGTGTCGGCTCTGGCGTGAAGGTGAAATGAAGTTTTTTTTACTCAGCGTGTGTTGTGCTTAAAAACCGTATACCATATTCTTGAATGTGATAAAGTGCAGAAGAGTGTGGAGTTAGATTATTATTCTGCTTCCAGATATTCTATTTGATTCATTTTTTTTTGTTCTTTTATTTAACAGAAAAACTAAATGCGCTTGCAGTACTTTCAATGGAGAAAAATTTCCTCAATTGTCATCCAGAGATCAAGGAGAAAATTATTTAACTTTTGGTGCAAATTAAAACAAGAAGAATGGATTTCATTTTTAAATGAATAGATCAAGCTTGAACTCTAACAATTTAAGTTAAGAGTAAATAAAAAATGTTTGGTTTTTTTTTGCTAAGATTTAATCAAGTTCCTGAATAAATTTCTTTTATACAATTTTAAAACAAAGGCTAAACATTTTCTGGAGCAGCACCCCCACTAATTTTAGCCACTGGTCAAATTATTAGTTACAATCATTTATATAATAATCTAAAAACTATTTTCTAATCAAAATTAAAGTATGAATTTGTAGGTTAGTCCCTTTGGTTTCATTTATCAATGATGAAACTGGCTTTGTGGTATATAGGTCAGAGCCTCTAGCTGCTGACCTATTGTTCCTGGGTTTAGTTAATTAGGCTTAAGTTAGGTTAAGATTTTATTGGCTCCAACCCTCATTTGCACTACCCTTATAGCCTTACCTCATCAGTACATGGAAAGAGCCTTCAGGGAAAGGATGTACGATTAGTACATTCGGGCGCCCCCTTGGCAACGGTACATTAGTACGGGCTAATCTTTCCACAAACTGAGCTACAGATTTATGTAGTCTAAGCACGCCATTGTTATTATCATCATCATCATCATCATTTATGAAGTTGATGGTTTTGGAAAATAATGTTTTTAGGTATGATTTAATTAACATAAATTGAATAGATTGGAAAATAATACCTATAAACATGACTCAAACCTATCATCAAAAGTCCTAAATTTTATTTCCATGCACATGTGTATTTTCACACTGTTTTTGAAAGGAGGATCAATCTGCATGCCTGGACTGCTGAACCTGGTAGTATCATATGTATAGGGCTGGAGGAAGGTGATGTCCCCCAACCGCCATATACTACACAGTTGGTAGTGCATACCTGATTTCAACTAGGAATATCTGGTCAGGAGACCTCCGCAAAGTCCTCACTGGTCAACTTAGGGTCAATTCTGCAGGAAACTGTTTATGTACCTAAAGCTGACTTTCTGACCACCTCTTGTGACGCTGGCACCACACTCAAGGAGGGACCAACTCCTACTACAAGAGCCAGTAGCTAGTAAACGGCAGGGAACTTTTCCCGAGTTACTCAGTGATGGCGAGGTTGCCAACTAGTAGGAGCTGATGGTCCCAATATGCTCACTGCGTGTGTTCGCACATGTGGCTCTACCCAGAGGGTACTTTTGTGGTGGGTTATAGGTACCCTGGGATGGTGGGTGATTGTTCCCCATCATGGGCGTCAGATGTTTTGCTTATTATGGCATGAATGGTTGGCAGGCCTCAAGAGTCTCTGACTCAGGTAAGCAAGATGTCCCAGTACAGCAAGGGTTTCAAAATAACTTTATTAAAGATAAAACTATTTCAATTTTAGAAACATGATGCATAGACCCAAATTTGAACAATGGTCGTCAACTTTACCTACCAACCTACCACCCGAGCAATCCAGGATATCACAGTGATTGTGTTTATTCGGAAGACTAGGATTCAAATCTTTGGTCCGTTGGCATTTATTCCGAATTCACACAATCATTCCATCGGAATTTTATCTGAAAATATGTGTTTATTTCTATTATAATTTCAACTTAAATATAAAAGAAATGTGGTATCTGCCTATATCTATTATTAGTAGAGTTTTTCATGGATGGATGGTGGCCAATTTTAATAGGAAGGGCCTTTTAGTATTTACAAAGACATTTTTTCTAGTCAACATTGATAACATTTTACTATATTGTTAGTGTTATTGATAATATAATATATCAAAACTGTCAGCTGCAGATCACATGACTTTACTTAATATGTAAAAGTGGATCAGTGAGATTTCTTGCTATCAGATAAGGTTACTCCTTTGGAAATTGGACTGTATTAATAACATCACTCACCTAACTTTCTCCACGGGTTGACTTTGAGACAGTTTGCTGATGGCCAGCGCAATGAGGAACATCTCGTGGCGAGGAAGCCCTACTCCTGCCTGCTCAAAGAAAAACATAAGCTCCATGAGGTCAGGCCGGGTCGTCTCAACCGGGAGGTCTGCCCCCTCTTCCTCAGCTTCTGCTTCTTCTTTTAAGGAAATTACCTGTGATTCAAGAAATAAAGATGTAGTAAGCAACAGACAGATTGCAAGAGAGCTGTTTGTATGAAGCTGATATGGCAGGTTGTAAAAAAAAAGACTTTTTCAAACATACATTGCCATAATTTGTTTGCTATTTTTGAACCAATGAAATATGGGATAGCTTCAACAACAATAAACTATCTACAGCAGCCAGGTTTTGTCATCAGTGAGATTAAACATTTAGTAATGAATTACTTTTGCTACATTAACCAGAGAGGTTGTTTTTTCCCCAACACATCTTACCATGAGGATAAGAGGCTTTTTAAAGTAAGTGTATCTGCATTTGTATGGTGGAATAGTGGGAAGCTACTTAAGAAAAAACACCCTGAGAACACCAGGCTAGAATTAGAACCCTGATCCCATTACTGGAAAACCCAACTAGATGAGCCAGACATTTAGTCTGTGTGCCCACAGATATAGATACCAAAGTTGTTAATGTCTTAATATAATAGGTTTGGGATGAAAACTATATATTTGAAAGACTACACCTGCATTGACAAATTGCTGATGGGGAAAACCACTCTGAAAAAAAACACGTGTGGGAGCAGCCTCCACCCTGTTCAATCAGCCCTGCATCGAACCTCTACCTCCTCATAATCCAGTCTCATGAGAGTGACACCTTACACAACCCGACCATCAATGCAGGTTAACGAATTTATTCATTTTGGAAGAAATGATAAGTAATAATATTTAAAAGAATCTGTTTTATCGCTTGCCAGAAGTGAGAGTAAATAACCACTAAAATGTAATATAGTGGGACAGTTTGTCAGCAATGAAACCCAGACTTTCAGGTCAGAGTGAGGCACATTTAACTATTTTATAGCTTTGTTCAACATAGCACTACCCTTCCAAATAAAATATTATAAACACAACAATGATGGTGAAAAAATATATAGTATATGTCTATGTTAGACAAATTCCTCTAAAAAAAAGTCAATTAGGAGAAATAAGAATAAAATACCGATATCATAGCACCCAATTTGCAGTAATTGTACCTCAAACATTGGCATAAGCTTTTTGGCCAGCTCAAAGTCTTCCGGCGGTAAATAAACATCTTGCAAGTGGTCGGTTTCTGGCCGGAAACGAGCCTCCTTGAGTTTGCGACTGTACTCCTCGAAATATTCAACCACATTTTCTGGCTGTTCAGAGATGATTTTATTCAACAAGTCAGTTAAATGGTCGTATCTGAAATGAAACAATTGGCTAATTGCAGGCCTCACTCTTATAATTAGAGAATAAAGGGATTCAAACAAACTAACTTGATCATAAGAGTGTGCTGTGTTAAAATTTGGTACTGTGCAATATTATCTTACAGCCAAGGTTACAGCAAGTCATACCAATGTTTAACTTTTGGATCTAAAGTATGTGCGAAAACAAAAACAGAATGGGTAATTCAATGATCTGTTTACTTTTTAAAAGGAATAAAGTCCATCGAAATATAACAGTATGAAAATGTAAGAAGGTTTCATTTCGACTAGATTGTTGTATCAGTCTAGTTCCTATTCACTTGTGTTGAGGAGTGAGGAATGTGGAAGATATAATGTAGGAAAATATATCTCAGTATATCTGGCTGGTATTCAAAACCCCCAATCTTCCCATCACTGGCAATCCAGTATAGGGTGAGAGTCAATGGGGAGTAGAAAGCTATATTTTTAAGAGGGGGTTCACTTAAAAAGTTGAAATAATATGTTGATATCATTTTTATGTACCTAATAATAAGTTATATATAGAAATTATGTTTATTTATATATACATATATACATACATATATATACACATACATAATTTATATATATATATATATATATATATTAAAAAAACACCTGTCACCCTTTCCTTCATGTTAAGTCTATGTGGACCTAAATCTTGTCAGAAAGTGTTATGGCCTAGGATAGGGAAAGGGGTGGGGAGGAGGTATTTATGATTGTGTAGGTTCGTGATTGGTGTTCTACTAGGATTGTATGGTTTTTATTAGTATTACTATGTCTATTAATAATAATATAATATTTAGCACCGCGTCTTACTACCTGTTCGGGTTATACACTTTAAGTACTAATTATGCTAATGGATTAGGAATTGGGAAGGTTGAATTAGAGGAAGTGAGCCCGCATTTGCGTGGAGGGAGATTAGAAAACCATTTAGGAAACCCCCCCAGTTCATCCGACCGAGATTTGAGCCTCAATCTTCCCGTCCTCAACAGTCGAGCTCAACACAACAAGCGCATTAGTCAACTACGCCACCGAGGCGGTTACTATGTCTATTACAAATGTGACGTTAATAGGGATATTGAAAATATAAAAGAGCTTGAAAGCTTACTTGGAAGCTTGTGACAGAACGAAGTATTGCAAGGAATAACCAATGGTTTGTCTGACCTCTAGGTCATCCTACACGGTCTCTGAACCCCGGTACCCTGGGCTCAAGTAGTAGCCCTCAAATACAAGTACTGATCAGCTGGCGTCATAACCCGTGTAGCCCCCAAAACGAGCAGAGTGACTCCCTAGACTTGATGGTGAATAGTCAGCCCCGATAGTTGGACACAAACACTTTATTCTGCCGCCTGGCCTGCTTTCCCCCTCTGGAATGCTGACACTGGTGATATGGTCAGTGCTTCTCTACTTGTTTACTAACTAATCTTAACATCTTGCAATACTCGTTTTGTCATTTACAATCCAAAACACACAATATTATACAAACACGCCTTTCAATTAAGGCCATGTGGTGGGGTTAAAGGGGTAAGTGGGGGGGGGGGGGGGGGAGAGATAAGTGTATACACATACATGTGTGTCTTTTTCAAATACAATTTTACAGTTTACAACACAAATATTTGACTTCTTTTCTCAATGTGAAGTTTAACCTACCAAAGCAATACCACATTCTCTGAGGACTTTGTATTTCTTGGAAAACTGTTTCTGAGATGCCACACTTCCTGGGTTTTTTAAAATGTTCAGAAATATATTTTTGAAATAGCTGTATTCAATAAACTCATTGTTGTTGGTGCATTCATTTTGATGTGCATACACATCTTTACTTTGCTGTGATTGATATTCCTTAGCAGTCCGTATCGACTAGTCATTAGAATGTTAAAGTTAATTCAACTTCTTCGTGATAATAAATTTATAAGTTATATAACCTCAACCTATGTAAAACCTTACCTTCTGTGTCTCAATGTAGGGTTTGGTCAAGCTATTAAGGGTAGCATTAATGTAATAATATTTTTAAGTATTATTTTAGAGATAGTTTTATTAAAATATATATTGTTTGGTTGACAAGAAAAAAGTAATTGAAAATACTTTTTACCAAATTCTTACATTCAGCTTGAATGGTAGTTTATGAGCATTATAAGGATTTAAACTTACAAACTGATTCCATCAATTGAACTTGCTTTGTGAAGATAGTATTTAGATCTTAAATTATCATTTTCAAAACTTGGAACTGGAAACTCCTCATGTTCTGGATCATACAAATTGCTTGTACTGCCTAAATTTTCACTACTTTGTTTTAGTTGTTCACCTTCTAAAGTAATTTCCCCGGCACTACCTGTGCTAAAGGTATCACCACTTGTGATGGACATTTTAAAATATATAATATATTTTTTATTTTAGCACTAGTTTTCAGAGATTTAAATGTAGCGCGATGGATGAAACAAAAACTGTTTCTATAAACAAGCATCCAAACTATCTATTATCTCCTTGAAAATATAATAAATCCCTAAGATTTGTCTTAATAAGCTCATTAGTTTGTGTGCACCAACGGCCATATTGGCTTTAATTTTATAGTGCTGCAAAATAATAATTGTCCGGTGCATATAAATGAGTGTTTAAGAATTATAATCAAAGCCGTAGCAAGCCAATCATTTCAGGGGAAGTTTAGTGGGCAGATCCCCAAATTCCCCGAGGCTAGAAAAAATTATATCTGATAAACCGATGGCCCTTAGACGGTAGGCTCTTGCCCTCTTGATTGTCCTGGGATGTTAGGATCTTACTCTCTTGATGGCCTTTGGATGGTAGCCTCTTTTCTCTTGATGGTCCTTGGACGGTAGTCTCTTGCTCTCTTGAAGGCTTTTGGGTGGTAGGCTCTTGCTCTCTTGAAGGCCCTTGGACGGTAGACTCTTGCTCTTTTGACGGCCCTTGGATGGTAGGCTCTAGCTCTCTTGAAGGCCCTGGGGTAGTAAGCTCTTGTTATCTTGAAGGCCCTGGGAGGGTAAGCTCTTGCTGTCGTCAAGGCCCTGGGTGGGTCATTAGACTGACGATTTTCAACTTTTTTGAAGAAATGGTCAAGACTGGTTAGCACTATTCCTCTCTCTATAGAGTTCTTTGTAGCAAGCCAAATAACTCTGAATTTCTCTGGCAAATTTGGCACTTATATCCATGTTAGGGTAATTCTCTTCAATGATTCTAACGCCCTGTCAATGTGCTTAAAACACTCAGCAAATTGTTTTGTTGAAAGTTGATTTATAGGCTCAACAACATAAGGCTCTTCCTCTTCATCCTTTATGCCGTTCTCCGTTTTTAGAAGATATTCATTGGCGAGTTCTGTTGAGTGGGATTGAAGCAATTCATTCACATTTTCCTGGTCTATGTCCTCAAATCCAACATCTTGCCACTTCAACGTATATTTTCAACTAATATTTTTAATTGGAAAGCTCGTGTTCAGGATCAAAATCATGAAAATCAGAAACTTCATGCCTAATATTTTTTCCAAACTCCTTTCATACATGATTGTTTAACTTTTGTCCCTGCATCTCTAATGTTGTCAATACCACCCACCACACCCCCACAGCAAACTGTACTGTAAAGATCATTGTCCTCACTGGAATAGGCATGAACAAGTTCAGGCCACCACCACACAGGGTGACTGCGAAATTACAGCCAACCAAGCATTTTTTTTATCCACGTTATACTGAGAATGCGTAGAAGTGATATCGCGTGTAACGAGGGATACCTGTACTTATCGGTCACATTTTGTATTTTTCTCATTTGTTTTAGTCATGCGAAACATTAGAATTAATACACAAAAACCTCTGACAAGACATCTTGTGAATGTGGGGAATGCCAGGCCGCCACCGTGGTTCGGATTCCACGTTAAACTGTAGGTCCTTCATTTCATCTCACAATCACCCTACCATTACACATTAGCGTAAGTGCGTATAACCCGAATGGGTAGTAAGACGCGGTGCTAATAATAATAATAATAATAATAATAATAATAATAATAATACACAATATATATATATATATATATATATATCTGGTGTGGCTCAACTAAAAACTATGAAACACTTAAAATTAAAGTAGATTTCTGTACACCTTTGCTCTATATTCACTACTAACTATAAAACCATTACCTAGTTTTGCAATTTCAAATTTGTTGAATATCTCAGGATCTGTATTAAGCAGATACAGGTGATTTAATCTACGTTGCCTAATCGTGTAGCGAAGATAGTTTTGTATTCGTATAAGAGTTAAAAAAAAACACTTCTTTCTGCAGTAGTTGATGTAGCTGGTATCCCTATCAGAGTTTTCAAAATCTTTTCAGTGTGTGCTCCAAGCATATTTTATTTTACTATGTTAAATTGGTGTGAACTTTGTATCTTGGTTCAACAAGACCTTTACATTATTTAAATGTTTTACTATATATTTTTGGTAGGAGGAGGGTGGTAAAAATATACTTTTTACCCCCGTCTATTTTTGGGGGGGTAAAAGATACCCCGTTCCTGCACCACTGAGTTTTACAGATACTGTTTGTGCATTGTTTATTGTTAGGGTGACCTGGTGGTCTAGGGGTAAGGTGTCAAACTTCTGTGCTGGCGGCCGGGGTTCAACCCTCGGTCCCGGCACGGATTTATCTGATTTCCAAACCCTTCCTTCACCTCTGACAAGACATCTTGTGAATGTGGGGAATGCCAGGCCTCCACCGTGGTTCGGATTCCACGTTAAACTGTAGGTCCTTCATTTCATCTCACAATCACCCTACCATTACACATTAGCGTAAGTGCGTATAACCCGAACGGGTAGTAAGACGCGGTGCTAATAATAATAATAATGATAATAATAACAATAATAATAATTATTATTATTATTTATTGTTAGATTAGTATCATTAGTCTCTACTTCATGTTTCTGTCCTCTATGCTATCTCTTTGGATAGTGCTTCCTTTATCTAGGTTTTCTATGCCTCAAGTATAGTTAGTTTTTTTTGTTTTTGTCTCGTGATCTGATTGCCTTTGTTGTGGTTTTGACGGGTTTTTGGTTTTTTCTTATATTTTGTTGACTCCTTCCACCTTCATTAACCTTTCCTCACTCTTGGAGGCAACAAGAACATACCTG
Organism: Timema cristinae; assembly: GCA_039000515.1. NCBI lineage: Eukaryota > Metazoa > Arthropoda > Insecta > Phasmatodea > Timematidae > Timema > Timema cristinae. The sequence continues at coordinate 26,277,323 of JBCFYV010000012.1, read as the reverse complement.
GACACCTCTAGGTCTATTGTTTTCCCGCCAAGAGTCGCTGGCGCGGTTTTTCGTTCTGCCGATTTTAGTGAGTCGTGTGCTGAGACTTGATCGACCCATAAGTGATGATTATAGGTTCCGTGAACTTTCCCTGAAAGCGGTCCAATCTCAATTATTCGTGTGCGTGTATTAATAAAATTGACTGCTCCAAGACAACACCAATCAGACAACATAAAGTGAAGGTGAGTTGCCTCTACCATTCCCATTCCACCATACAGTCCATTTGTCCGTGTTCGTAACACTGGTCCTCCAGAGGTTTTTTAGTTTTCAGTTCTTGTGATTTACGCTACATAATTTTGGTCCATCCGGGCCAAGGATACCTGTTTCAGTGTTCCTTGTGTTGCTGTGTGTTAGGGTGGATAGAGCAACTTATTTGTTGTGTTTAGTTATTAATTGTAACCTTTGTTCACGTCATATCTCGGCCATGTTGGGTCTGTTGGATTAGTGATGTCATCACCTCGATATATCGTTTCTAATAGGGATTGAGTGTCGTCAGTTCGATTATGTTCGAGAGTCGGGATGTAATCGAGGGTCGTATTTTGACTTTGTTTATTTTTGTAGCTAGTCTTGTTTGCTTACGTTTGTAAGTTTTAGTTCCCGTTTGTTACATTCAATTTGTGTTAATTTGCTATCATCATGTCTTATGCACAGCTCGAAGCTAGGTTTAAGGTGATAAATGGCCGGGTTAACAGACTTTACAAGCTGTCAGAACAAGTTGAAAATTACATTACAAAAGTAGAGCTATTTAAGGCACATTGTTCAGACTTGGAACATTTAAGGAAGGATTTTGAAGAAATTCACGTTGGGTTAGGAGTTGCGGCAAGCAAATCTAAGAGGGAATTTGATGTTGAAGCACATGACAAGCTGGTTGAGGACTTTGACATTACCTACTACCAGGTTAAGGAGATTTATGCACGGATTACTAAGCCTTCATTCACTTCGGGTAACGATAATGGATCTCCAGTAAAGGCATTGTCGGCAAAATTGCCTAAGTTGCAACTGCCCACATTTAGTGGTATAAACACTGACTGGACCACATTCCATGACTTTTACGTCTCTCTCGTTCATACTAACAAAACCTTAACACCAGTGGAAAGGTTTCAATATCTTTTGACAACATTATCTGGTGAGCCGCTAAGTTTATTAAAATCGTTACTGGTGTCAGATGAGAACTACCCGTTAGCCTGGCCGACTCTTACAGAACGTTACCAAGATGTGAGGTCAATAGCTTCTACACATTTAGAGAAGATAATGCGTTTCCCGGGTCTAACCTCAAGGTCGCCACAGAACTTAAGGGCGTTAGTAGACACATTCAAGGAGAACTTGGGTGCACTAAATGTGTTAAAGTTTCCAGTTTGTGAGTGGAGTTTTATCTTATTAAACTTGACACTGAACAAGTTAGATAGAGAGACACGACTGATGTTTGAGCTTGCGCACACGGCTACCAAATTACCAAGTTTTGATCAACTTTTGGAATTTCTTGAAAATCAATGCAAAGCACTGTCATCTGCAAATCAAGGTCTAACACTGAAAACTAGCGCGAGTACTAGACATATAACAACTAACAGGAGAATGGAAGGATCACTGAAGTCACCTGTTGGAGTGAGAAGATCATTTTATGTTAACTCAAATCAAGGTCACTGCACTGTGTGTCAAGCTAGCCACAGTATTTATAAGTGTCCAGTGTTCGCGAGCAAGTCACCGATACAACGCCGGGATTGGGTAAAGTCAAATAATTTGTGTTTTAATTGTTTAAAGGAGACACATCAAGTAAGGGAGTGCTCCTCAAGGTTCAAGTGTCAGCACTGCAATCAAAATCATCACACATTGTTGCACATAGGGTCAGGTAGTCAAGGCACCACTAACACTTGCGGTCAAGGATCGTCTAGCTCAAACCAACGTTTTACCAGCTCTCACATTGATCACACCCAGAGAGACAGTAGGTATATGCAAGGGGATGCTAGCCATCAGGCTCATTCACCAGGCCATGAAGGCACTGTTACACGGGGTGAACACATCAACTCGCTTACCACCAGTTCTGTGAGCCTTACTACAGTCTTGTTGGGAACCGCTGTAGTGCAAGTTAAGGATGGGCATGGTGCTTATCAGAAGGTTAGAGTGTTAATAGATTGTGCGTCACAATCATCATTTATTACTGAAGACTGTGCTCACCGGCTGTGTCTACCACGTCTCAAGTTGAAAATTCCTATTAGAGGGATCTCTCAGTCAACTGTGAAAACCAACAAGGGGGTTGTGATATGTGAGGTGAAACCGTGTGGTTTTTATGGACCTCAGTTGGTCACCGAGGCCATCATTCTAAGTAAAATCGCATCGGGAATGCCATCAACCATGCTTTCTAAAGACATGGTTCAGGAGTTTGCTCATCTACAGTGGGCTGACCCTCATTTTCATGTACCAGGGCCGATTGACATTCTTTTAGGTGCAGATGTATATCCCGAGATCTTTGATGGTGGGCGGTATTTAACTTCACCTAATTGTCCCTCGGGATTGCATAGCATCTTTGGCTAGATCATAATTGGGCGAGTAGGACCTCAACCACTTATTACTTCTAGTGTCTCGTCGTTTTTTGTTGCTACAGAACCATCGCTTGATAGTGTTTTGCGACGCTTTTGGGAGGTGGAAGAGTTACCTGTGACTAACCACATTGACCCTGATGAAGCTATATGTGAGGCACACTATGTGACAACACACATTCGTGACAATGAAGGCAGATACATTGTACGGCTACCTTTCAAGGATGCACAACCAGAGTTGTGAGAGTCACGTCAACAAGCAGTCAAGAGACTCACTCAGCTGGAACGCCGCTTAGCTCGTTACCCACAAGTGAAGAAACCGTATGTGACCTTTTTAAAGGAATATGAAGAACTCGGTCACATGCAGCGCATTGAACCATCAATGATCCAAGACATTAAATACTATATCCCACATCATTGCGTATCCAAGGAATCTAGCTCAACCACCAAATTGAGAGTGGTATTTGACGCTTCTGCAGCAACATCATCGGGTAAATCACTGAATGATACATTATTGAAGGGTCCCAAACTGCAAAGGGAAATTGTGGAAATTGTTATGAATTTTCGATTTCATCCCATTGTGCTCACCACTGATATATATGCAAGATGTATCGACAAATACTTGTCATTCCGGATGACCGACATTACCAGGTGGCGCGAATCCCCGATCAACAGATTCAAGAATATCAATTGAATACTGTGACTTATGGTGTAACTTCAGCTCCTTACTTAGCGATGCGATCCCTGTGTCAGCTCACTTCTGATGAAAAACTTCGTTACCCTCGTGCTGCTAAGGTCCTTTGTAGGGACATTTTTGTTGATGATATAGTCACTGGTGCTGATTCAGTGGAATCTGCTCTCAGTTTACAAACCGAGTTGATTGAATTGCTAAGCCTAGGAGGCTTCCAACTTAGGAAATGGTCAGCAACCACCCTGAAGTATTAAAAGGGATACCAAATGAACACCGTGAAGTTCCCCTCATGTTTGAAGAAGATGGTGATCAAGTAATTAAGATATTAGGGTTGGAATGGGACCCAACATCAGATTCATTCTCTTATCATGTACATCCTTCTGAGGTTACAGTAACGAAGAGGGCAGTTCTCTCAAATATTGCTAGAATATTTGATCCTGTGGGGTGGCTATCTCCAGTGGTGTTCTGGGCTAAGGCGTTCATGAGGACTTTGTGGACCCTAAGACTTGATTGGGATGAACCACTTCCACCAGAGCTCGGACAATGGTGGCAAAGGTTTTGCTCATACTTTCATGTTCTTACACATGTCAAGATCAACAGATTCATATCAACCAGTGATGCTATTAATTGTCAGCTTCATGGATTTTGTGATGCATCTATCAAAGGATATGCAGCAGTCGTCTATCTTCGAATTACTACGTTTAATGGAGAAATTCAAGTCAACAACCTTATCGCCAAGTCAAGAGTAGCTCCGGTTAAGAGTTTATCTCTTCCTAGACTTGAGCTTTGTGGGGCTCATCTCCTAGCCACACTTATGGAGTGGGTGCAGCATAACCTTGAACAACGATTACAGGTGTCAACTGTGTGTACTTGGTCAGATTCTACCATCGTTTTGGCATGGATTCAAACTTCACCACATCTTTTGAAAACATTTGTTGCCAACAGAGTAGCCCAAATTCAAGCAGCAGTACCAGCACAACATTGGAGACATGTCCCAACTAATTCAAATCCGGCTGATTGTGCATCCAGAGGCTTACATCCTAAAGAATTGCCAAATTTCCACATCTGGTGGAAAGGACCAGATTGGCTGAAACAACCCATTAGTAGTTGGCCCAAGCTCCCTGAGGTGACTTGCCAGGTAGAGGTACCTGAGTTAAAGGTTGTAACGGTTACCAGTCTATTAGCAGAAGCGAATACCTGGTGGTCTGACCTGCTCAAACACTTCTCATCATGGGTAAGGTTGCAACGAGTCATCGCATTTTTAGCACGGTTTATTCATAACTCCAAAGTGAAGAAGCAAGATCGTTGTAAAGGCCCATTGTTGTCCAAGGAGCTCAATACAGTCCGAATGCTATGTATCAAACAAGTTCAACAACAAGCATTTGAGTCAGAACTTGAAGAAATAAAGAAGGGCCGGGAATGTTCACCCCGCGTGAGGGGCCTAAACCCATTTCTCGACCAGGATGGACCACTGAGGGTAGGAGTTCGCTTGCGACACTCTTCACTGCGGTATGACACAAAACATCCTCTTCTGTTGCCGAAAAATAGTCACATCATCGATATCATTGTTGATCACTTCCATATATCTCATTTTCATGCTGGACTTCGAACAACCCACTCACTCATTCAAGGACAGTACTGGATTCTCTCAGCACGCACTGTTATAAAAACCCGGATCTTCAAGTGTATGAGATGTTTTCGATTTAAGGCACCTGCTCTCCAACCATTCATGGGGGACCTCCCAGCGATGCGTGTGCAGCAATCAAGACCATTTGTCCGAGTTGGAGTGGATTATGGAGGACCCTTCCAGATAAAATCATCTGAATTGAGGAATTCTAAGGTGCTCAAGGCTTATTTATGTTTGTTTGTGAGCTTGATAACTAAGGCAGTGCACCTTGAGGTGGTATCAGACCTAAGCACAAGGGCCTTTCTTGATGCCATTCTTCGGTTTATTTCCCGTCATGGTATGTGTTCATATATTTATAGCGATTGTGTCACAAATTTTGTAGGTGCCAATCGCCATTTTACAGAACTACAAAGGCATCTAGAGTCCCATACTGAAACCAAAGTGGTAACAGATAAACTTTCAGTCCAAGGCATAACTTGGCATTTCAACCCACCTTCAGCTCCACATTTTGGTGGACTATGGGAGGCTGGTATCAAGTCGGCAAAAACTCTCCTAAAACGAGTGGTGGGTGATCAGACACTTACCTTTGAAAGGCTATCCACACTCTTCATTCAAATTGAAGCAGTGCTAAATTCCAGGCCACTTTGTGCTCTCTCTGCGGATCCAAATGACCTTGATCCGTTGACACCAGGACATTTCATAGTGGGTCATTTTCTCAACAGACCACTCAAGGAGATCGTAACGAAGCTGCCGACCAACAGGTTGAATCACTGGCAGTTGATACAACAAGCCTATCAGCACTTTTGGTAAAGATGGTCAACGGAATATATCCATACTCTCCAACAGCGACAAAAATGGGCTACAAACAAGGCCAACTTACAAACGGGACAATTAGTCTTGATAAAGGAAGACAATCTTCCCCCACTCAGGTGGCTGATCGGAAGAGTAGAAGAGGTGTACCCTGGAAGAGATGGGATAACAAGAGTCGTAAGTGTCCGCACCAAGAATGGGACGCTCAAACGACCGGTCGTCAAATTATGTCCACTTCCTAATCAATAGAAGGGATGCAATTTTTTGTAAATATTATTCTGTACATATCTTTGTTGTTGGTTTGTTGTTCTTAAAAACTCATTTTAGTTTTTGGTGGGCGGTATGTTTGTGCATTGTTTATTGTTAGATTAGTATCATTAGTCTCTACTTCATGTTTCTGTCCTCTATGCTATCTCTTTGGATAGTGCTTCCTTTATCTAGGTTTTCTATGCCTCGAGTTTAGTTAGTTTTTTTGTTTTTGTCTCGTGATCTGATTGCCTTTGTTGTGGTTTTGATGGGTTTTTGGTTTTTTCTTATATTTTGTTGACTCCTTCCACTTTCATTAACCTTTCCTCACTCTTGGAGGCAACAAGAACATACCTGGACACCTCTAGGTCTATTGTTTTCCCACCAAGTGTCGCTGGCACGGTTTTTCGTTCTGCCGATTTTAGTGAGTCGTGTGCTGAGACTTGATCGACCCATAAGTGATGATTATAGGTTCCGTGAACTTTCACCTGAAAGCGGTCCAATCTCAATTATTCGTGTGCGTGTATTAATAAAATTGACTGCTCCAAGACAATACCAATCAGACAACATAAAGTGAAGGTGAGTTGCCTCTACCCATTCCCATTCCACCATACAGTCCATTTGTCCGTGTTCGTAACACTGGTCCTCCAGAGGTTTTTTAGTTTTCAGTTCTTGTGATTTACGCTACAGATATGAATACAATCTTTAATATATTTAAATATGTAGCTTTCATCAATTTTGTTATTAGATTGTTTATTGCTTTCAGAAACCATATTATGTTGAAAGTTTGATAACCATAATGAAAAAAGTTAGCTAAATATGTATCACATTTGTTTAAATTACAGACTTTGTCTTACGTTCAAATGATAATTTAGGTTATAGGCTTGTACTAAGTACGGTATCTACTAAACCCTTAGTATGTAACTTAATAATAATCCCAATATGCAAGCCCTTATTTCGTACCAGAATACTATCATATATATATATAATATTTTGGTAGGATTGACGGCCATTTAGAACTGAAGTTGAAATTTCCTTCTGGAAGGTCCTTTATCCTACCTAAACACAACTATAGGGTAGGATTCTGGTACGAGATAAAGCCTTATAAGCGAGCTTCCTTCAAAAATCATCGTATATATTAGGCTATATCAACTTATTTAAGAAAAAAAAAACTAGTTTTTAACTTTTTAATGCACTTCAAAGCTTTTACTGACATATTTATTTCATTTAACTAATCGCACATTGTTGTATCTCATATATTCAATCAAATTAATGAACGACGTCAAAATATCACATTGTCTTGTATAGGTGTAAGAGAGACATATATACCTGAAAGTATTTTTCTCTCTTACACAATGGTATGCAGACGACAGATTGAAAATTTCAGCCACATATGTCCATACAGTTATATTATAGAGGCCAATGGTTTTGACCCTAATCATAGCGTGTTTTCTTATAGAACTAATATTCCTTATCAATACACTAGAATAAACAATTATTTGGGAAAAGTTCCTGGCACTTTTTTAATTGTGAAACTTGTTCAATATATTATTCTTAATATAATAAAAGGTACTTAATTCTTTACAAATGACACCCTTGCTTTACATAAAAACAAATGAATAAACGATTCCGGCTCTTGATTTGTAAATTGTAATGTTGTATTATGAAGCAAAGTAAACTTTGTAATTCTAAATAATAAGCCTATATCATATTTTTGAATCAATGAATTGGAAGAAATGACTTCGCGAAATGATTTAGAAATAATTCAGAATGCAGACAATGAAGAAAATCATCTACGCCCTTTAAATTGCAATCTTAATGTGTTAACTAGACCTGATGGCTCAGCTATGTTAACACAAGGTTTGTATTCTTTATTTTAATATTATGTACATTTAGTATTAATAAAATAAAATATTTGGTATAGTATGCTCTATACGTCTCATTATTTGCCATTTATTTCCTAAACTATCAAAAATATTGAAATCGGCCTTACATTATTTCACACAAAAACCATGTAGAATCGATTTAAATCAAAATGATGAAAAACAACTTAAATCACTTAGTAAAAAATTCCACTAACTCTGCCATTCTAGCTATTTGGACACATTACACTAAACCCCAAACAGAAATTTTATTGTTTTTATGAAGGCGTCTTTAATGACCACAAAGTAGTAAATTTAACTTCAAGTGATTTGACACACTGTAGATGATCACAATTAACCCTAATGACTGAATTCTAGAAGAAAAAACATGACTTATTGTTATGTGAGCTTAATGATTGTATTAAGCCTAATGTGCATTTCTATTTAAACCCCTTTCATCATTGTTTAAAAATGTTATTTTTTGCTGTACATTAATGTATATTTTTTATTAAATGCTAAACAAGAAAGATTTGTTTTATGATCTGTGCTGGTGGCCGGGGTTCAATCCTCGGTCCCGGCACAGATTTATCCGATTACCAAACCCTTCCTTCACCTCTGACAAGACATCTTGTGAATGTGGGGAATGCCAGGCCTCCACTGTGGTTTGGATTCCACGTTAAATTGTAGGTCCTTCATTTCATCTCACAATCACCCTACCATCACACATTAGCGTAAGTGCGTATAACCCGAATGGGTAGTAAGATGCGGTGCTAATAATAATAATAATAATGTTTTATGATCATTCATCTTTCACATTAGGATTACCTATACCAGTCTTTTCGTGTATATGCTTTGAACGAACGTTCACCTTTTTCGACAGGATGGAAATGGATTATACAGAAGGCTATATACATACATATTAGGTAGTTCGTGAATTTTTTTTAAACTTTAAGGTGGATCCCGTAACAAAGTTTGAGAACCGCTGCTCTCTGGTATTAGTAACTCGAAAGTTCATTGCCACACTTACAAAAGTATGCCACCTATCTCTATCTTGAGCTAGTTCTATCCAGTCCACCTCATTACACCCTATCCCTATCTTGAACTAGTTCTATCCAGTACACCTCATTACACCTTATCCCCACCTTGAGCTAGTTTTATCCAGTCCAACTCATTACATCCTATCCCTATCTTGAGCTATTTCTATCATTATTATTATTATTATTATTATTATTAGCACCGCGTCTTACTACCCGTTCGGGTTATACGCACCTACGCTAATGTGTAATGGTAGGGTGATTGTGAGATGAAATGGAGGACCTACAGTTTAACGTGGAATCTGAACCACGGTGGCGGCCTGGCATTCGGATTCCACGTTAAACTGTAGGTCCTCCATTTCATCTCACAATCACCCTACCATTACACATTAGCGTAAGTGCGTATAACCCGAACGGGTAGTAAAACGTGGTGCTAATAATAATAATAATAATAATAATAATAATGATAATAATAATAATGATGGAAATAGCTCAAGATAGGGATAGGATGTAATGAGTTGGACTGGATAAAACTAGCTCAAGGTGGGGATAAGGTGTAATGAGGTGTACTGGATAGAACTAGTCCACCTCATTACACTCTAGCTCTTTCAGGTCCATTCGCATCTAGGTCTTTCCAATGGTCTCTTATCATTGGGTTTGCCAGTCAATAACCTGAACACTGTTTTAGATTCTCCCATTGGCGCGCTCTGTCCTGTTCACCATAACCTACTAGACTTGGCCATCTTAACAATGTTTTGTGATGAGT
>JBCFYV010000012.1:26219829-26267614 GCA_039000515.1 Timema cristinae | reverse complement strand
TTTAATTGATATCATTATTATTGTCCCGTTTTATTTTTGCTCCATAAATGTGTACCTAGATGTATTCAAAATGACCTTTGTCGTCTAGTGATCAAATCAAACATGGCTGGTTTATTTTAAAGCATTGTTTTGGACTATTTACACTTTAATGTTGTGTTTTTACCAACCACATTATTGTAGGCATACGATATTATTGAAATTATTAATAAATTACTTATTTTGATAGTTGTCGGTCCTCTCCTCACGTCCGACTGATGCCTTCTCTCCACTTCACTCGCGATTTTCTGCTCCAAGCTCGAGCACGTGCCTTGGGTAATGGTGGGAGGCCGGGAGGCAGTCAGTGTGTATTTATCAACAGATTACATAGTTATTGCAAAAATACACGGGGAACAGATAACATATGAGCATTTAGAAACTTGTTTTTCTTGATTAGCTTTTTCACGTTCTCCTCCCTTGACTGGAAAGAGCTTCTTGAGGTACCGCCGCCTCCTCTCGAGGGCTGAGTAATGTAAATCGGAGCTGCTGGGGGTGGCGGTGGCACAAAGTCTGGCGGGTGGATTGCGGCTCCCATGTCGCCTCCTGCCGCCACGATCGCTGTTGACCAACCTTTGGTTAACGCTATATATAGCGTGTTGATACTATGTAGCAAGGTCTATTGAGCAGTTCTGGGTGGATCAGGATAATTTGCTGCCATCGCTAGGAGGAAGATCGCTTGATGTTGTTACCACCCACTCTACTACCTCTTCTCTACGACCATGGATTGACAAAAAGGTGACTACTGTGGTCGGCACCTCGCCACAGCCCTCAGGCTATATTTGTGACGCGTTGTTATTGTAAACATCGTGAACATATAGTCCGTATTTGTGTATGAAGGGATCGAATCGATTTTCAATAATGGATAATTGGTGATGAATTATCGAGAGTGAATAAAACACGGATATTATACACTTTTTAGTTGTTATTGCCATCCTTGTTCCTGGTAGCGTCTAATAAAACACGGATATTCTAAAATATATATTTATTCGACGTAACTAAAAAAAAAAATCCGTTCATATTTTCAAAAAGTTCCTTCATATGAAAACCGGTCTATAGCCCTCCATATGTTGATTGCCTCCCAATAGCCTTGACGAGGACTTCGTGAGGGTTTGTGGTTGTGTAACAAAGCAAACGACTATAAATAGACCCCGAAATCTTTACACTCGTTCAATATAATTTGTGATTTCATCCTATAAACATCAAGATGAGTTTTGACGATCTTGAAAACTGGTTTAATTTCGGTAAGTTTAAAAAGTTTTGTAATGGGTAACTATTTTACATGATAAAAAGTCTTTGGTGTACAGAGGTATTTGCTCTTTACAGACTTCCAAGAAGACACAACACCGGCGCCTGCAGGAACTATTCAAACGCGGTCTCCATCAGATCTGTTGGGGCTTTTCACAGAGGAAGGGATTTGCACGGCGGGTAATTTCCGGCTTTAAATTTGAGCATGATTGGTGTGTAGTTTTTTTTTGCCCCTGTGATTGTAATTAATATGTATTTATTTAATTTCAGATTTTTGGGACACTGCACCACTGTCGCCGCCAGCCCAAAAGATGGACGACGACGTGTCGGCCGAGCTCGAGCGGCTAGCCCCGGAGATCCGGGATGGTGTGCAGGCGCCGCTAGGGGTCACCGACGTCACGGCAGCCATCCCTCATGCCGATGTTTTGACCGAACTTGAGCTACTAGATCAACTCTTAAGTGAGTATCGACTATACTTGTAAATAGAAAGCTGACTTCCTCGCTACAGCTGTTCAGTTTAAACCCAAGCAATAATATATTTTGCTAGAGAGAGAGAGAGGCAGAAACCAGTCACTTTCTCCTGTCATTAGCGACTGGAGACGAGCGGGTATTTATGTCGTATCAACAACTCTGACGTTAAAAGCACAGCTGAAAATGTGGGTTTAACCTTTGTTAACGCGTATGTTTCGAACAATTGAGCCAGGGGTCCCGCGTTCGATTCCCGGCATAGATGAAAATGTTGGTTTGATAAATTAAACCACTATTAACAAATCCAAATTCCCAACAAAGTTAATCTATAAAATAATTTAAATTACATTAAACACTCACAAAAAAAAAAATGCCCTGTGTTCAGCAAGTGACTTGGCGTATTAATCTAGGAAGTTCTTCTAGCTGTCAGATATGTCCATTCCTTAGAAAATCAGTTCATGTATAATACACACATGATGAGATTAATTAAAACAAAACCTATCTGATTTGTGTTATAATTTAACTTCAGGGATTTCCTTGAACTCGATGTGCTAGCTACTCATATTCAATACACAGACTAATTAACGTTTAAAAAAAGAACTGTGTGTTACATCCACCCTTGTAGAGTTATCATTCGCGTGGAAGGAGGGGTTCAATTCCCGAAACGGTTTAACAAATCCAAATTCCCAACAAAGGTAATCTATAAAATAATTTAAATTACATTAAACACTCACAAAAAAAAATGCCCTGTGTTCAGCACTAGTGTCTGTATGTATAGCAAGTGACTTGGCGTATTAATCTAGGAAGTTCTTCTAGCTGTCAGATATGTATATACAAATACACACATGATGAGATTAATTAAAACGGTTTACGTAAAAAAAAAAACCTAAAATAATGTGTTAACTACTTATACTAGGACAGCATCAATACACACACACACACACACTAATTAACGTTTAAAAGAACTGTGTGTGTTACATCCACCCTTGTAGAGTTATCATGCGCGTGGAAGGAGGGGTTCAATTCCCGAAACGGTTTAACAAATCCAAATTCCCAACAAAGTTAATCTATAAAATAATTTAAATTACATTAAACACTCATTAATGCCCTGTGTTCAGCACTAGTGTCTGTATGTATGAAGATCACATGACTTGGCGTATTAATACATTAGATTTAATATAGGAAGTTCTTCTAGCTGTCAGATATGTATATACAAATAAACACATGATGAGATTAATTAAAACGGTTTACGTAAAAAAAAAAACCTAAAATAATGTGTTAACTACTCATACTAGGACAGCATCATAAACACACACACACACACACACACACACACTAATTAACGTTTAAAAAAAGAACTGTGTGTTACATCCACCCTTGTAGAGTTATCATTCGCGTGGAAGGAGGGTTCAATTCCCGAAACGGTTTAAACCACTATTAACAAATCCAAATTCCCAACAAAGTTAATCAATAAAATAATTTAAATTACATTAAATACTCACAAAAAATCCTCTCTCTCATTAATGCCCTGTGTTCAGCACTAGTGTCTGTATGTATAGCAAGTGACATATGAAGATCACATGACTTGGCGTATTAATACATTAGATTTAATATAGGAAGTTCTTCTAGCTGTCAGATATGTCCATTCCTTAGAAAATCAGTTCATGTATAATACACACATGATGAGATTAATTAAAACAAAACCTAATCTGATGTGTGCTATAATTTAACTCGATGTGCTAGCTACTCATATTCAATACACACACACACACACACAATTTGCGAGGGGGTCCCGGGTTCGATTCCCAACGGTGATGAAGGATCTATAATACTCAACACATTTTTAGCACTGCGCTATTAGATTATGAATTGGGAAGACTGTAATTATAGTAGAGTTTTCAAATAGTTTATTGCAAGACTTTCTTTAACAACTTCATATACAGCCAGTCATCCCGGGCATAGATGAAAATGTTGGTTTGATAAATTAAACCACTATTAACAAATCCAAATTCCCAACAAAGTTAATCTATAAAATAATTTAAATTTGTCACTAAACACTCACAAAAAAAAAAATCCGCTCTCTCATTAATGCCCTGTGTTCAGCACTAGTGTCTGTATGTATAGCAAGTGGTATATGAAGATCACATGACTTGGCGTATTAATACATGAGATTTAATCTAAGAAGTTCTTCTAGCTGTCAGATATGTATATACAAATACACACATGATGAGATTAATTAAAACAAAACCTATCTGATTTGTGTTATAATTTAACTTCAGGGATTTCCTTGAACTCGATGTGCTAGCTACTCATATTCAATACACACACTAATTAACGTTTAAAAAAAGAACTGTGTGTTACATTCACCCTTGTAGGGTTATCATTCGCGTGGAAGGAGGGTTCAATTCCCGAAACGGTTTAAACCACTATTAACAAATCCAAATTCCCAACAAAGTTAATCAATAAAATAATTTAAATTACATTAAACACTCATTAATGCCCTGTGTTCAGCACTAGTGTCTGTATGTATAGCAAGTGACATATGAAGATCACATGACTTGGCGTATTAATACATTAGATTTAATCTAGGAAGTTCGTCTAGCTGTCAGATATGTATATACAAATACACACATGATGAGATTAATTAAAACGGTTTACGTAAAAAAAAAAACTAAAATTAACTACTCATACTAGGACAGCATCAATACACACACACTAATTAACGTTTAAAAAGAACTGTGTGTTTCATCTATCCTTGTAGAGTTATCAAACCCCAATCTCCTCAACAACGTAAGTCTGGTCTACTGTGCGATGTACATAGAATTATACACACTATTTGCCAGCGAGTAACATCCAAATGGTACAATCAATAAACATATATAGTAAATAGTGTAGGGTAACATATGCGTTGCTATTTATTCTGTGCCATCTACTCAGGAAAATTGGTACTTGTGTTAACCCCTACATATAACATATATAAACAATGGTGGCTATCGCTATACTATAGGGGTAGAATAATGAAAGGTAAGTTTAACCACAGTTGGGTGAAGAGAAAACGTTCAACACTCGTTGAATACCTGTCAAGGGTGTCCTGTAATTTAATGCTCGAAACTATATTTTGTTGACATACTAAATTATCCACTTAAACCTAAAACCAAAATTATAGTAAGTGTACACACATGTGCATAGATGGAGAATGGAAAAACTCCCAGCGGTGATGAAGGATCTATAATACTCAACACATTTTTAGCACTGCGCTATTAGATTATTAATTGGGAAGACTGTAATTATAGTAGAGTTTACAAATAGTTTATTGCAAGACTTTCTTTAACAACTTCATATACAGTCAGTCACATATTCTTACAAATAATAAATTATTGTAAGTCCTAGGGTGTATTTATTACACACACAATTTGCGAGGGGGTCCCGGGTTCGATTCCCAGTGGTGTTGAAGGATCTATAATACTCAACACATTTTTAGCACTGCGCTATTAGATTATGAATTGGGAAGACTGTAATTATAGTTTATTGCAAGACTTTCTTTAACAACTTCATATACAGCCAGTCACATATTCTTACAAATAATAAATTATTGTAAGTCCTAGGGTGTATTTATTACACACACAATTTTCGAGGGGGGTCCCGGGTTCGATTCCTATTCATGTGTGTTTAACCTTTGTATTTATTACACACGTGTGTTATAGTTGAAATGGATGGGGAAAATGGCGGCCCCCCGACAACCATCGCTGCCGCAACGCCTCAGCACGGTGTTCGAGCCCCGAGGGAGTCCCCGCAACCCATCGCTGGCCCGTCTTCGGCACCGAGTAGTGGCCCGGTTAATCAGGTAGGAGGAGCGTTGCCTCAAGGCGTCCCTCTCCGAATCGTCGAAGAGAGAATTAAGCAATTGAGGCGGTTTTTTTATGTCGGTCGTGAATTGATCATACAATTAGGGACGCCGGGGAGCGATCGTGACGCTAAAACCTGGCTCGAGGAGCAAATCAATGCTTTGCTTGGACGTCTCCAGGATCATGGAGTTAGCGCCGAGGATCACGTAGGTCTACTATTGGTCAACACAGACTCCTCGTCAAGACCTGTGTTCGTTTCCTTTAGACGAGCAGAGCAGCTTGACGCGAAGGCTGTGCTCTCCAATGTAGAACGAGTGTTACAAAGCAATGATTCGTTCCTCACTTCATCCCCTCTGTATATCAAGTTACACCACTTTAAAGAGCCGCGCGGGAGGGGTAGAAGTTATTGTGATAAACTCTCTCCCGCTACCACGTATAGCCGTAATAATAAAGGAATAATTACTATTCAAAATGGCGACACACTTTGCCTCGCCCGTGCATTGGTTGTCGCCAAGGCTATATGTGACGTTAAAAGAGAACCGGGATGCATGGACGTGAACACCTATAAATACATAAAGGAGGGCCGCAATATTCAAAAATACAAAGCAGAAGATTTATGCCGTGATGCCCGTGTGAATCTTTTGAAAGGTGGTGGACTCACCGAACTGAAACAATTTCAAACATACCTCACCGAATACAAAATCACCGTGTTCAGGGAACGTCGGGGGAGACAAGTCCTATTTGAGGGGCCTACTCCCTCCGAACATTCCTTTAAGGGCTACCTTGATTTGTATTTTCACGACGACAAGCAAAACCATTTTGATGTCATAACATCTTTGACAGCCGCGTTTAAGTGCTCGTACTTTTGCCGCGAGTGCCGTGTGCCGTTTGATCATAAGAACAAGCACAAATGCGAATCCGCGTGCAAAAGATGCTACGCTAAACCGGCTTGTAGTGGAGGCCGATCTGTGACCTGTAAAGATTGCGGGCGCCGGTTCTCAAACCAGCAGTGTTTTGATAACCATAAACGTCCCGGTTTTTGCAGAGGTCGCATGTCGGTCTGTGACGTCAAAAAGGTTTGCGAGGTATGCGGGCAATTTTTCAGTTTGGAAAGAGCAGAATTTTCACACAGGTGTTATGAGACTTTTTGTAGAGTATGCGAGACCCATCGCCCTTTTGGGCATTTCTGTTATATGAAGCGGGCCCCAGCCAAACCGTCGCTGGAAAAGAGCAATTTCATGTTTGTATTTTACGATTTTGAATGCAGACAAGAAACGCCTCTTCAAGGTGCGGTCAACACGTACCTGCACGAACCTAACTTTTGTGTCGTCCAGTCGTGTTGCAAGGCCTGTCTTCATATAGATGCAAATGACAATCATTGCACCGATTGCGGGGGCGATAGGACTCGCATATTCAAGGGTGATGCCACAATGGCCCAATTTTTCGGATTTATAGAGCAAATTAAAGCTTCAAAATTTAAAGACATCACCCTCCTAGCCCATAATGCCAAGGGCTATGACGGAAATTTCATTTTAAAATATATGATGGAGGTGAAAAAATGGACTCCAGAACTTATAATGAACGGTGGGAAAATCATGTCCATGCGTTACGGCCCGCTCCACTTTATTGACTCGCTGAACTTTCTCCCCATGTCGTTGTCCAAGATGCCCAAAACGTTCGGCTTGGACGAGTCTTTGGCCAAGGGACATTTCCCCCCTTTTTTCAACAAAAAAGAAAACGCGGGGTATAGGGGTCCCTTGCCGCCAAAGGAGGACTACGGCGTCGGCGAGATGTCGGTCGAGGGAAAGGAGCGCTTTGAGAAGTGGTATGACGCGTTGGTCAAAGAAAATTACGTCTTTGATTTTAACCGCGAGCTGGAACTGTATTGCGTGAAAGACGTAGAGATCCTGCGGAAGGCCTGCCTAAAGTTTAGAGACATGCTCGTGGAGAAAGCAAAGGTGGATCCTTTCAGAGAGGCGTGTACTATCGCTGGAGCGGCCATGTTGGTTTACCGCCGAAGCCATCTTAAGGAGAATACCGTCGGTATTGTCCCTAACGGTGGCTACCGGTGCGCGGACCAACAGTCGCACGTCGCAGTACAATGGCTCTGCTGGGAGGCCCATCAACGCGGTGTCTCTATCCTTCATGCGGGTAACGGCCGCGAGGAATACGTGTTAGGACGACGTGTAGACGGCGTTGTTAAAGCTGGAGATACCACCACCGTCTTCCAGTTCTGGGGCTGTTATTGGCACGGGTGCCCGCTCTGTTATCCGGACAGGACCACTCCCGTCAAAAACAGCCGCCACGAGACCATGGAGACGCGCTATGAAGCGACCATGGCCTGCGTGGAAAAGTTTAAGAACGCCGGCTACACGGTCGTAGAGATGTGGGAGTGTACTTTTAACGCGATGAAACGCACAGACAAGGACTTGCAACGATTTGTACTCCGGCACGAGGTGTATACCAAGGAGCCCCTCAGCCCCAGGGATGCATTCTTTGGCGGGCGTACAAATTGTATCAAACTCTTCCACGAAGCTGACCTTTCTTGTGGAGAGAAGATCAGGTACTTGGACGTGTGTTCGTTGTATCCGTACGTTTGCAAGTACAAAAAATACCCCGTCGGCCACCCCAAAATTCACTTGGAGCCAAATTGTCCCGCTATAGATCGAGTAGAAGGCATAGCCAAAGTTACAGTGACGCCTCCGCGGGATTTATTCCTGCCCGTATTGCCTACACGGATGCACGACAAGTTGATGTTCATCTTGTGCAGGAAATGCGGGGAGGAGAAAAACCAAGACGCGTGTCGGCACAACGACAAAAAAGATCGCTGGTTGACAGGCGTCTGGGTGATTGACGAGATCCGGAAAGCCGTTGAGAAAGGCTACACCGTTGAAGCAGTGCACGAAGTGTGGGAGTACGATGTATCTGTTTACGACCGTCAGACACGTTCTGGCGGCCTGTTTCACGGCTACATCGATACTTTTTTGAAAATTAAACAAGAAGCCAGCGGATGGCCAGAGTGGTGCACCTCACAAGAGGAAAAGTTAGCTTACATTCAAAATTATGAGGAAAGGGAAGGGGTAAAACTCGATTTCGATTCTGTGTGTAAAAACCCCGGTCTCCGCACACTGGCTAAACTCTTTTTAAATTCGTTATGGGGAAAGTTTGGGCAAAGACCCGATTTACCACACGTAGCCGTTGTCAACGACTATCAGGGCGTCCACAAGTACCTGACGGATCCGTACATCACCGTGGACAGCGTCATAGATGTTAATGACGAGGTTATGTTCCTCAATTACAAGGATGCGCGTGACGCGTTGCGCCCTAACCCTAACACGAGTGTGGCGGTGGCGTGCTACACGACTGCTATGGCTAGGTTGCACTTATACGGCATCCTTGAACAATTGGGGGACCGCGTTTTGTATCACGACACGGATAGCGTTCTGTTCACGGAACGCCCCGGCGATCAGAGTCCACCGACCGGAGACTTTTTAGGTGACCTCACTGACGAACTTCAGGATTACGGGCCGGGAAGCTACATCGACGCCTTTGTATCTGGTGGTCCCAAGAATTACGCGTACCGGATTTGTGTCGGTGGCGATCCCACCAAAACAAAAACGGTGTGCAAGGTTCGCGGGATCACCATAAACTACGGCAACCGGAACGACGTTAATTTTGACGTTCTGAAAGCGATGGTCACCGAACAGGCCGCGGAACGGTACATACAGATACCGCACAAAATTATAAGAAAAGGTCTTGCGACTGTATGTACCGTTTCGCAGAGTAAGGTCTACCGGCCGGTGTACACCAAACGCCGGATAATCGATGATTATAATACGTTGCCGTTTGGGTATCAAAGTCCTTGCAAACGCGCTCGCCACGAATAAAAGGTGATTATTTAGACGGGCCGAATAATCACCTTTTACTTTCTTTCACTCTAGACAGTTCCACCGACATACCATTTTTCAAAGATTTTTTTTTTCATATTTTTTTCTGCATGAAAACAAGCATATTTTTTTATATTTTTTTATGCACCCGGGTTACTTTTTTTATATTTTTTTTATTTGCCAGTGCAATCCTCCACCTACCTGATTTGTATATATTTTAATTATGATAAACTGATTGTAAAAATTTTTATTTAGTACCGAGGCCACTATTCCCTCATATTGTAAACAAAACCAGTTATGTTTATATATTGTAAATATTCATGACCAAATAAATATTGTAAAAATTGTTATGTTTGTGTTTTAACGTCTATACCCCACACCTCTCTCCTATCCTATAAGTTCACTCTCAAACATTATGGGCAAGTTGAAACATCCATTTTCGGCCATCATCAGCGGCCCTTCAGGCTGCGGGAAGTCCCCGGGTACACATCACGCCGTAAGGATGTAGGGCAATAACACTAATTACTAAAATTTCGCACTCTAGAAATATGTCTTATTATATTTATTAATCATAAAGTTAATATTAAAAGTAGGTTCAGATTTAAGAGAGGGCGACAGGGGCTAAAGCCTCAGGGTCTTCACAAATCCACAAACTTGTTTATGAATACAATAAAAAATATTTTATTTTCAAAGTTTTGACATTATCTTCTGTCGTCAACAAGATCAACTAAAAACTATGGTTAATATAAACTTTGGTTTTGTTTCAAACCAATATAAGTTAGCATAATGACAGTAGCTACTTCTTTGAATATTATGTTTAACATCGAGGTTTTAACAGTAAGTTTCGTAAATAAAAAAGGAAATTATTTGTTAAATGTTGGGCCTTTCAACTTATAACCCGGGCGCCTCCACCGTTCTAAATCAGGCCCTTATAAAAATCTTGCTATTATAATTATTGATTACTGTATAACTACTACTAAATTACTAATTAAATTAATTAAAAAAGTTAAATACAATTGTGGCAACATGAGTTTCCTGTTTTAAAATAAGAGGCTTCCTATGATAATCAGACTGTAGTATTTAGTGTCTATAAAAGGTGTTAAAGGAATCTCCTCTCAAACTCCTTACGTCAAACGGCCACTAGCTCCAGGACACTTGATGTGAATTATCTCCGACTCACAAACTGCACTTGTGTCTGTTTTGAGCGCGCGTACGTACGAGCACAGAATACTCAGCGAGTATATGTAGGTCCCGTTATCAGCGGGACTTGTAAACATTTTATATTTTTATAATGATCTAAACAGGTATATCCATAGTTTCCCTTTTTCCCCTCTTTAATTGGAAAAGGTTTAAAAATTACAGATTTTAATTATTCAGCTCAAGAACTGTATCCATTTTTAAGATGGTAAACGATGAAAGGGGTTGAAGAATGTGAAGGGAGCTATATTTTTCGCGCTCTACCCGGGTATATTTGGAATACTTGTCTAGATGAGCACTCGAGATACATTTGTTCTGTGCTGACAGATTCTGTCACAACGTAGCACTAGGGTGATGGAGATCTTAACACACACACCCTTTTATTTATTAAGGGAAGGTACCTGACCACTCTTCCATGATGGGTTGATAATTATATCTTTTGTTGCAAATCCTTATAACATCCTACAAGTTTTTTCAAGATCGTTGCGCAATTATTTATAAGTGCTTTACTAACATTCAAACCAAATAAAATGTCTTTAAAAAGCTAATAGTCATCTTTAACAGTCATTATTATTTAGTTTTTCTGAATTGGATTTTTAACATACAAGAAAGACTAAATTTATGACTTGCTTGGAATATATCTAGAGTTCATTACTTTTATTCATTTATTATTTAGAAAAAAAGAGTTTACTTTAGATTGTTTAGAAATATATTTTAAAGAGATTTCACAGTAGCTATATGATTCATTAATTTATTGTTCAATGTTACTGCATTTATCTTAGCATTGTTTTGTATATTCATAGTGCTTGCATCTGTTGCCAAGCGCTAAAGAAAATAAAAGGAAGTAGTAGTAGTATCTCATTGTGATAACACTGGTTACCAGTGACTATACTACAGAATTGAACAGGATGATGTAGGTGAATTTTAAGAAAATGCCTCTAAACTTGTACGCACAGCAGAAACACCAGTGAACCCCAACAAGGATTAAATACTCACTCCGCTTTTAAAGTGTGGTACACTATCAGAACTGCCAACCCCGCTAAAAGTTCTTCAAATATAATTAATCTCGTTCCTCCTTCCCATACTAAATTAAAATAAACACATCAGTTCATACGTGGACTAAAGGATGAGTTTGTCTGATGGTGATGGGAAGGCTACGGTTGAAATCCCGGATAGGTGCACTGAGGATGCGTTTGTTCCCATTCTCCTTTCTCTGGTACATACTCTTTTAATATTACCTTCCTGGTCTCTACGTCATTAGACTTGTTAGAAGCGATGGAGGAAAATAACAACTATTATAAAATGTAATAATAATAATAATAATACGTTAACTGTGCAAATCTGTCATAATACAAATAATTTAAAAAAATCGTTACACATAATAGATTGAAAGCCATTTTTCTCAGTGATCTTTAAACAATTCTTTGAAAGTTGAAAATTAAATACATTCGTTATCGTATTTTAGTGTGGTGAACAAATACTCAATCAAATAACCTATACTTTAGGTCTGTATTAAATTGTAAGTAGATCCTTCACTTCTACTGTGTCTATTGTTCTAATCTTTAGAGTGTGTATTATAGAACTCAATCTTGGTACGACAGTAGGTGTAGGTATTTAATAACTGTTGCTTTCAAGATAGACAGATATTATTTTTATTAATTTGTAGGCATTGATAATCTAAAATAGGGGTCGGCAACTTGTTGATCGTGATCGACCGGTCGATGACCTAAGAAGAGTCTATCACCCGCATAGGTGGCGTAGTTGGTTAACGCGCGTGTCGTGTTGAGCTCGATTGCTGAGGATGGGGAGATCGAGGTTCGAATCTCGATCGGGGGAACTGGGGGGTTTCCAGTTTTCAAGATCGTCAAAACTAATTTTTTGTTAATGGTAATCGGCTGCAATCAGTTACTATAATGATCGTCTGTATTGATTTTGAGGCCTATTTATACTCTCTCATTTTTGTTTTTCCATTAATATCAAGGTTATGCATTTCATCTCACACGTCAACATAAGTGCGTATAACCCGATCGGTTAGTAATACGAGCTGTTAATATTACTTATTTGAATGGGATGTCAAACCATGTCCACTGATCAAATAAGTATTATAGTTTATCTTTTACCGAACAGGGTATAAATTATTTCATGTCCTTCTAAACTCTGCGACTAACCGTTGAACGCCCTGGGGGTAACCAACAGGATATTCCGACAATAACAACTCGTTCTAGTGATGTTTCAAGTAGTAAATGGAGATTGTAAGATAACATATTCTATAGTCCCAGCCACGGCTGCTGCTCTAGAGTCTATGGTCCCCGCCAAAGATGTTGCAGGCGCTGTAGGTGAGAGGGCTTCCTGATAATTAATCATAATATCCGTGTTTTAAACCCTCTCGATCATCGATAATCCATCACCAAATATCAATTATCGAGAATCGGTTCGAGGGGGGACACGTACTATCCCTTCCTACAGAAAATGGTCTATAGTTTTTTCATACTCTTATATTAACTTTCACGAAGTCCTCGTCAAGGCTATTGGGAGGCAATCAACATATGGAGGGCTATAGACCGGTTTTCATATGAAGGAACTTTTTGAAAATATGAACGGATTTTTTTTTTTAGTTACGTCGAATAAATATATATTTTAGAATATCCGTGTTTTATTAGACGCTACCAGGAACAAGGATGGCAATAACAACTAAAAAGTGTATAATATCCGTGTTTTATTCACTCTCGATAATTCATCACCAATTATCCATTATTGAAAATCGATTCGATCCCTTCATACACAAATACGGACTATATGTTCACGATGTTTACAATAACAACGCGTCACAAATATAGCCTGAGGGCTGTGGCGAGGTGCCGACCACAGTAGTAAGGTGGGAGGGTGGAAACATTAGAGACATACTAAAAGGCAAAACATTGTGAAGATTTAAATAACAATATAAATGGTTTATTCAAAGGTAGTAACAATAACAATAATTTACATGGCCTCAAAGATCAAACGGAGGTATGTTGGAAATCAATTAAATAATAACTTGTTTATTGTTTGAGCAGTACGTTTACGCGAATGTTACTAAACGAGTAACATATCCTAGAGTCGGCTGGGTCAGTCTTGAAGAGACAGAACATCCCATATTGTTGAATATTGAACAAATTATTAATTGTTATATATCGAACCAAGTATTTATGTGATGACAAAAACAGGAGCCTAATGGGCTACTCTAAAATGTGACAAAGGGTGTCTGATTTACTTCTGCAAATGCAGACATAGAAATGTTAAATTTAAATGTTAATATTACTCAGATATTTCAAACAACAGGTGAGATTGGCTTACATAACTTAAGTCAAACTCCCGCGGGACCATTAGATGTAGACACAAAAAATAGATGTAAACAAGATCCCTACTTATTAATAATTAGTCGTATAGTACTTGAAACAATGCATTGTTATGAAACCAATCAATTTTAGCAAAAGGTTTGGAAAAATATAAAATTCTATCAAATTATGTTATATAAAATTTATCTATCAGCAAAAGTTACATTACTTTAACATATATATATATATATATTCCATTATAATTAACAGAAGGAACAGTACCACAAAGGTGAAATTATAATTACTGATAACCACAATTTCAAGACAATTTACATTTTATACGCCAAACAAAAAATTAACTAATAATTGTGGTGATCTAAAATTTTAAGTGACATGATAGACACTAGCGCCCAAGTGGGGAAGGATATTAATAAGTGTTTCATACCAAAAATTACTTAAAATCAATAAACATTTAAGTTAGCAAAGATTACTACGCCTATTCTGGCTAATACAAAATATTACGTTAATTTAGAGTTCAAATATAAAAACGCCTTAGTTTATGTCCATTGAATATTACGTAGAACAGTTTATCCTGATTATGTCCAAGTGCAGGACAGAACTTCTCCTGAAGCATCGAAATCAAATAGTCGATTTTGTATACTGACACATTGCTATATATAGGGACTCGTTGCTAGGGTAGGATGGTGGGGAATTTGAACACTTGGTCGGTTACGTCACTTCGGACATCTTGAAGCTAGCATGAAATCACGTAGACCATCGACCAGATCGTTGTATTGGGCAACGCAGGGATGATCACGAACGCCCGTTGTTTACATCGACCCTTTAGACCTCTTCAATCGAGACGTCTTCATTGGCACAATGTTTCGGTGGTAGAGCACGTGTCATCCACCAGAGGGAAGAATAGTCGCCATCCCCTGCTCGAGGGAGATCTTGGCAGGCCCATTTTTGTTTAACTTCTACCGGGGTGGTCAGATCAGCTGCGGGCACACTATAGCTCGCTAGGTCCACTCGTCAAACTAGGACGTGACGTGTGTAGGCCCGATTTGGAGGTCGTTCTATCCAGAAGATACAAATGGTAAGTACATGAACAGTTTTAGATAGCAGGGAGATTATTCTTGTTTTATATGGTGATAATAATGTTCTTGATATAGATCGAAACTACCGTGAGCTACAATAGAGAATTTTACTAATGCAGAAGTATTATTAGTCTCGGAGTGGGTAGTATGAATCCAATAGAGCGTTTACGTGGGAAGGTTAACATGGGGGTGGGTAGTATATTGTAACCCAATATTACAATGTCTATCCCGTCCCACGGGAAGCTCCATTGTCTTGGCTTTGAGGGCCAGGGTGACACGCAGAGCTGTGGGTCCCTCCGCTTCCAGCAGTGACTCCCAAGCCTCCCTTGTGGGTGCTAGCGCTGCCGGCCTGGGTACAGCCGCTGCCACGTCCGCCGCCTGCTGTGGCCCCTGTTAGAGTTGACTGACTGGGAGAGTTCCTGAGTTGCTGCTAGGAGGTTTCTGTCGTCTTCCCTTAGCATGTTTGATTCTGTCTCGGTGTCCCGTCTGAATTGTACGACTTTACAGGGACTCGTGACCGGGCTGAATGATCGAGGTCTTGAAGGTGTTATCGCTGATTCACCCTGTGCCACAAAGGAAGGTGGTACACATATTTAGAAATTAACAGTCACTCATTGTTTCCTTACGTGCTTTGTATACATGTGTAATTAAATATTATATTATTACCTGCAAGTGCCCTTTTTACATATAACAAGTGTCAGAGGCCCTTTGTACATAGCTTATCAATTTTTAGTGGTCTCAAACATTTTAAGGGTGACCTAAGTGGAACTAATGATAAATATAATTTGGAAAAATAGTAGCTACATTTTTTTATGTGTAAGATATTAACTCAAAAAAGTCTTAAATAATTTAAAATTATATAAACTTTTTTTCTGTGAAATGCAAAATTTCAGTCTTTCAGCTTAAACCTTCTTTGGTTGAATTATTAATCAAATATCTTTTTATCAACATTGACAATATTCTCATCAACATGTCACGTTAATGTCAAAACTTTTTTTTTTTAAGATTCCTTCAAACTAGAGAACTTGTTCAGGTTCCAAAAACTTTTAAAAAAACTTCCCACGGCTGCTTTAGCTTCAGCTCTAGCTAATGGAGTTAGCTTAACTGGCTCAACTGGATGAAGTGACAACCCTATGTCGTTAGGTCTCTTAAAATAATTAAATTGAAGATATGGACCTGTATACGACACTGAAACCAGAACATCTCCCGTCACAGGGTGGCTGAGACGCTGGTAGGATTGTATTTAGAAAACTTGCTCTCTTGCTTTAGGCTTTTGAGATCCAGCAATGTTTTATAGTCCTTCAGCCCATTTTTGTATAATAGCTGCACCCTTTTTGATAATAAATGGGGATGGCTTGATTTGACATTTTTCAAATATTTTCACATAGTTATTAAGAGTAGTAATTTTTTCAATTTTACGCAAATGTTCACTGAATACACCAAAGTTTAGGTCACATTGGTTGTACGAATGACCTTGCACTGGAAAAATATGGGATATCTTTACTTTCAGTTTCATGGAAAGCCAACTACAAAATGTTGTTACTGTCATATTTTTGTTCTGTCCCCCTGCTCCATCAGAAAAGAAAATAATTTCTTGAATATCACATTCTTCTTGTAACTTATGCATAATAAAGTAGTTAACAAACTAACAAACTGTGCTAGAGTTTTTTTATTCAGTTCCTAAAAAGTAATAAAATGCACTGCTATCGTCATTGTTGCACCGTGCATCGAACAATAAAAGCCACATAAGCCTCTTAAAGAACTGAGAAGCTACGTTTGTTTTCGGCAGAGGCAAGTTTTGAGCGTAGCCAAGTTCTAACACTACAGTTCGACTACCAACATATTTACAGATGTCAGTCCATTCCCATCTAAGTTTTTTGTAAGCTTCAGCCTTTCTTTTATGTAATTCAAACACAATTTTACATGGATCTGTTGGGTTAATCTTGAGTTTCACTGTTGACTCTCTACAGAAATCGCACACATCATTAAAAGTATACATATTGTGCTTTTTAAAATACCTTTGATATGATTTGTAGCTCATTTTTAATGGCTGGCCTGTTTTATCCTTGTAATGCTCTTTTAATAACTTAAATAATGTTACTCCATTAAGGTCAAGATTGTTAAAGTAATTTTTCTTTGATTTATTAATATAATAGTGAGAATCTTGATGGGGTATTCCTTCTAAATTTTCATTAAATAGATTCCACACATTTTCTTTTATGTTACGGGGTTGGTTATTGTGTTTACCCCGAAGTTCAGTAAATGACCTTCCTATCTTGAATCACACGAATCCGCTTAACATATATTTGATAAATGGTTACAAGACAATTTCGACACACTGCAATACTTGAGCCATTGTATTTTACAAAATATGGACACACATTTTCTCGTATTGTATTATTAGAATCACACCTACATTTTTTATGGTTTACAGGCTTTTCTAGGCTCAACAAACCACCTAGGTAAACACATTGATCTTGTTTTTAACCGGTTTCATAAAAAAAGAGAAAACATATCTTGTTTGTTCATCCTTAGTAATTTTCTTAAAACAATCTTTGGAACAACATTTCATAACACTGTTAAATGATTTAATTTGAATTTGTTTATTGGAACAAGCTATTGTAGGAGAGTTTTCCGGAATTACGTTTCAATTTCATTTCTATCTCCTAATGCCTGTTTCTTCCTCTTTCTGCTTGAATTATTAATTTCTTCTTCCTCACTAACCACAATGTCAGACATTTTACACTGTTTTATTATAATACTAAATAAAAGTGTGAAATTATAACCTCAATACTATGTGGAGCAAAATAGACATAACAACAGCTGATGAATTGTCCCACACTGCTATTTATATTCAAGGTGACCTGGTGGTCTAGGGGTAAGGTGTCAGACTTCTGTGCGGGCGGCCGGGTTCAATCCTCGGTCCCGGCACAGATTTATCTGATTACCAAACCCTTCCTTCACCTCTGACAAGACATCTTGTGAATGTGGGGAATGCCAGGCCTCCACCGTGGTTCGGATTCCACGTTAAACTGTAGGTCCTTCATTTCATCTCACAATCACCCTACCATTACACATTAGCGTAAGTGCGTATAACCCGAACGGGTAGTAAGACGCGGTGCTAATAATAATAATAATAATAATAATTTATATTCAAGATATATAAACCAAACTTTGCAAGCATACCAACATAAGTATGGTGGAACATAAAATGCAATCTCCCTAAAAAGGGCTTATCTCGAGGTAAGCCCCTTTTACATATAGCTCCTCGTAAATTCTAAGTAACTTGAATTAAAAAAAGAGATTAAATTTTATGAGAAAAACGGGGATCGACACATCTCATATTAAAATAATTTTTAAGCCTTCTGTTGATATAATTTACCGGGTGGAACAAGATTCTATTTGATCTATATAGTTTGACATTTCGTCTTCCAGGTGTTCGAATGTTTGATCCACGATATCGGACCAAATTAAGCTAAATTTGGCTGGGGCATTTTTTTAATCCAGGCCAAATGACTTATGTATATAGTTTTTATATATTTTTACCAGTTCCAAGATGGCGGCTGCTCGAAATGCGTCTCGTATAATATCTCATGTCATAAAAGTAATATTTAAAAAACTAGGTAAGTAATTGATTAAACCCCTTGCTAGTGTTTTTTTTAATTTTTACATATGTGAGACTGACGTCTTACACCACCTGAACAACGGTTATTAGATATGAGTGTTATGAGGGTGGTTTCCTAGAGCACAAAATTCCTAGGGGCACATTGTAGCAAGATATAATATATTTTTAGTGCGGGAATAAACAATTATCAAAAAAAGTTAATAATATTTTACTTTTTTAAATAAATAGACAATATCTAACTATTTTATCTAATACTAATATTACATATTTTTAAGAATTGATTAACAACAGAATAGATGACCTTTCAGTCTAAGGGTAATGTGTCAGACTTCTATGTTAGGAGTCCGGGGTTCAATCCTCGGTCCTGACACAGATTTATCCGATTGCCAAACCCTTCCTTCACCTCTGACAAGACGTGTATTAATCACAACTTGTGGATGTGGGGAATGCCAGGCCTCCACCGTGGTTCGGATTCCACGTTAAACTGTAGGTCCTCCATTTCAATTCACAATCACCCTACCAATACACATTAGCATACGTGCGTATTGCCCGAACGGGTAGTTAGATACGGTGTTAGTAATATTAACAAAAGAATACCTTTTATGTTTTTATGACATTCAAAATTTAAAAGTTTCCGAAAATATTAAGCGAGAAGGAAGGATATTATTTTACAGACATATTAAGGAGTAAGAGGGGTCACCATTTATCTTTTACTAATTTATCTCGTTTCTATTATTTCTCTTTGTTTATTAAGGTCATTATTTTGGCTCAATATTATTTTATAATATTTTTATACACGAAGGAGACGCACTTTATTTATATTATACAAAATACAACCAGGGCACATATTTTGATTTGAAATCATGGTAAATATTTCAACTTGAAATCAAAGGAGAGTTTATAAATATTATTATGTCAATTTAAAATCCAGGGAGAAATTATAGAAGATATTTCAACTTTAAATTCAAAGCGAAATGTTAAGACTTTAAGTAAATATAAGAACATGACATAATTCTTAACATAATACTAAGAAAATAATTTTTTTAAATCGCCGAATAAAATGTTGAATCGAAAGGTACCTCTTCGAGTGCAATGATAATTGTAATATGTGTCCGGTGACTTTAGAAACTGTGCTCAACTATTTAAATTAGTATCTGATTGATTTATTTGCACTTGCTAAAACATTTAAGTTCAACCACTATTACTATAATCTCGGGTGTATATTTATAAGGAGTATATCAACGAGGTTCGATACGTTAAAATTCCTTAACTTAAAAACACGGAAGGAATTAAGTACACCTTTCACAGAACCACAGGTCGGTTGAATTAGAAAAATGTATGTGGAATACACCAAGCGTAAAAGCGTCCATGAAACTATCTTTATCAATTAGGTAAACATATTAATATAAAAATTCATAAATTATATTGAATATTTTAAAAAGGTTTTGGCAAGAGTATGCAAATACAAATATTACCTTTCGAAACAATCAACACTATAATGATTTCAGGCAATGTGTAATTATTTTCAGTGTGATTCTAATTATCCATACTATATTCATTTGTTTTCTCTCGGGGGAAGAAATTAAAGTGAAAACCCCCAGCTCTAAAGGGAATAAAAAGCAAGATACAATGAGTTTGGGGTGAGTTGGGGGGGGGGGAGAGGGGCTGAGAGGAGGGTTGATTTTTATAAGAGTAGGGAAGTAGAAATACTAGAAGGGAGATTACATTCTCACACTCAAAACAACAGCTATACACAAAAAACAAAAGAAAAAAAATGTCTCCATAGGATGTGTAGCAAGAAGGTTTTTTTTTGGGGGAAGAGGGGGTGCTTGCAGGGGTTTGTGGTGTGAGTATGAAAAGTCTAAAGGGAGGAAAGCATTGTAGTGGGTGGAGATTGGGTAGCAAGACAAATGGGTGTCGTTGCATATGTAAAGCTGAAGGGGGGTAAGTTGAGGTGGTTGGGGAGGGCGCATACTCACCCTTTGTCCATCATTTGTCACTGTCCTGCCCCAAAACTCTTGTCGCTATGGAAACAACAGACCCAGATACAACCCCCCACCCCCAGCCATTATTAATACATGCTTCAAACCGGCGCGGCGGTGTATGATATTTACTAGTGTGTAGAACCACGTGTAGCTGATACAACCGGGCAGAGTTAAGTTTGAGGATGTTTTCTTCGTTAGGACACTGCGGTGAGGTCCGTTTATATAGTACGAAAGGGTTTGTTTGTCCATACAGCACAATATTGATGGATAAATTATATACAATACACTATCGATACATTATAATAGCCTACAACACAATATCGATACATTCTGTACAACATTATATCGATACATGCACCATAAAACACTATACCGATATATATATATATATATATATATATATATAATATATATATATATATATATATATATATATATATACCATGCAACACTATACCTATACTTTGACCATATAGCATTATATCGATAAATAGACAATAATAAAACACTATATCGATACTTTTTTCAATACAAACTAGTTTATATTTTACCTCTAACCACGTGAACTAAGGCGTTGGTAGTTTCTTGTTTAGTTCGCTCTACGGGATGTCAAGCATCGATACGAGGTTTTTGTGTAGTGAGGCTTCCCACACACCCCCTTTCCCTTTACTAAAATCGTTCTCACTCTCACCCACGCAGATACAAGTAAGCTTATATCTATTCTTAAGCCCAATCTTCCACCTCCAAATTCATTAGCGGGAATATGCTAATAAACCAGAAGGAGAATGAAACACAGTACAAATAAATACAATGGATTTAGTACATATTTGGAAAAAATGTTAAATCTTATCTCTTGAGTAAAATTAAATCTAAAAGTTTTGACGTTTTTTTGTATTTAATTAGCATTAGGCTTATTATATAGCTTTATCAATGAGATAGGAATGAAGCGAATAGAAGGAGTGAGCCTTCATTCTCATAAGTGAGCAGGTGAAATCACGGCGAAAAATTGCATTTTGAAAACCACCTTTAGTGAACCCATCCGTGATTCGAACTTTGACCTTCCCGTCACTGTCGATGTGTCTAAAGTTATCATGTTGCATAATCACACATCACAATTAATACGAGACTCTACTATATTATAGACATTTAATAAAAATATATATCTGTCCATGTTTTCAATTAACTGGTGACCTGGTGGTCTAGGGGTAAGGTGTCGGACTTCTGTGCTGGAGGTCCGGGGTTCATTCCTCGGTCCCGGCACAGATTTATCTGATTACCAAACTCTTCCTTCACCTCTGACAATACATCTTGTGAATGTGGGGAATGCCAGGCCTCC
This sequence comes from Timema cristinae, assembly GCA_039000515.1. NCBI lineage: Eukaryota > Metazoa > Arthropoda > Insecta > Phasmatodea > Timematidae > Timema > Timema cristinae. The sequence goes on along the minus strand of JBCFYV010000012.1, from coordinate 26,245,579 downwards.
ACCGTGGTTCGGATCCCACGTTAAACTGTAGGTCCTTCATTTAATCTCACAATCACCCTGCCATTACACATTAGCGTAAGTGCGTATAACCCGAATGGGTAGTAAGACGCGGTGCTAATAATATTAATTCAATTAACTCTTATTAATGCCAGTGAAATCATAAGTACTCATTGATAGTCCTTCTGTTATACTCTTTATTTTCAGAATACAGGGAAAGCTATATACCCTAATGCGATCTCATCAGTGAGAGAAGCAGTGACGAAAATTATCGACCGTAAGTGTCGTTACATTTTCGTCTTAAATTTGTAACAATTCTAATAAGTTTTAGTGAATACATCTCTTATGTGTAGGTCTCCTTGTTAACGAAGGGTTTGTAAAGATCAACAAACCAATTATAAAAATCTTTGGCAGTGAATGTTTTGGGACATGCTAGCACAACCAAATTCATTATTAAAATACAACTATTTATAATTAGATATAGTAACTAAAGTCTAATAATTAATCATGCATTTGTTTTTTATTTTTCATTGCAACAGTGCCCTCACGCAAGAGAGCCACTTTTAGTGTGCTTGCATTTGCGTCTTAAACTTAGATGTGTTTTTAGACATTTTATGTTTTTTTCTGTAGATTATGTGTATTTAGTTTGGATCTGTTGATAATTATCTACCCCAATAGTTAAGGTATGAGAAAGGTAGAATTTAGAGTAGATGTAAACGCATTGTTGTGAAGCGAGAATAGGAAACAAACAAGGTAAAAACACCTCGTTACCCCCTACAAGGTGTAGGGCCTATATATCTACTTTGTGTTTTTATAGTTGCATCGACAGATTTTAGAGGATAGTCTCCGAAATGAGACTTATGTCCCAGAATGATTTTGTCCTTGAGTAGGTAAATAAACTAATAGAATTTGAAATGTATTTGTGTTGTATAAGAATTCATAAAATACATAATTATTTGTAGTAAGGAACAATATATATCCTATTAGATAAGGATAGATATCAAATTAAAAGATATGAAAAAGATAGAAATTAGGTTATTAAAATAAATTATATCGACAATATTAATTAAGTGTATTATTTATGAAGAGTCAATGGACTGAGTGGCAAAGTTGTTGTTACAACAGAAAATCAATTACAATCAATACTTGTGAGTGAAAACAAATTATGTAATGAGAGAAAGTTTTTAATTGGGTTAAAAGTAATAAATTGAACCATTAAAAATTTGAGTCGAAAAAGTACATATACAATAAAACAACATATTAAAATACATGTGTTATAGACAATTAGTTAAAATAAAATAGGGTGTATAATATTGATAAACAAGATAAAATTATGGTTAGAAATAGAGTTCCATAGAGAATTGAGTCTAGGCTTTGCATAAAAGTTTTTAGTTGGTTTGTTATAAAAAAAATTTAAAAAATTATTCTATTCAGGATTTTATGTAATTACATTTTAACAACCCATAAATATATTAAGACATGTGTAGATGAAACATGGGATAGTATAAATGAAACTTATAATATAGTGTAATAAGATAAAAGTCAAATGACACAGATTGGAATTTTGTCAAAACAAAGAAAAAAATTTTTATATATAAGTTGAAATCTATTCTTATCTGGGAGAATTTTAATTCCCTTGTTCCTTGAGAATGGGGGTTGTTTAATCACAATTCCGACATGTTTCGGCGCTCGATGGCACCGTCCTCAGGTCATAGATGAATCCTGAAATGAGTTCTTAGCACGAAGAATCGAGTAGAACTCAACCATAACCATAATTTTATCTTGTTTATCAATATTATACACCCTATTTTATTTTAACTAATTGTCTATAACACATGTATTTTAATATGTTTTATTGTTTTATTGTACATGTACTTTTTCGACTCAAATTTTTAATGGTTCAATTTATTACTTTTAACCTAATTAAAAACTTTCTCTCATTACATAATTTGTTTTCACTCACAAGTATTGATTGTAATTGATTTTCTGTTGTAACAACAACTTTGCCACTCAGTCCATTGACTCTTCATAAATAATACACTTAATTAATATTGTCAATATAATTTATTTTAATAACCTAATTTCTATCTTTTTCATATCTTTTAATTTGATATATATCCTTATCTAATAGGGTTGTATAAGAATGTTGTGATCATGTCAGTTGCTAAGTTCAAATATTATAAAATATGGCAACAATGTAGACCATCATAGTCAGGACCTATACGTATTGTCGAATGATCGCTGGTGACCAGGTCTTCGGCAACCACTAGGCTCAAGGGAACAACTTGTCACTTGCAGCCACAAAAACATGAACGACGCACGGGGTCTCCCGCATCTTGGTCTCTTGGCGATCAAGTCACCAGCGATCAGTTGACAGAGCGATTACTCTAACTGTGCCTAAGCTAGCTCACTACTTTAATGTTTGGTATCCTTTCACAATCATTTACACATCAGTACATTTCATGAACCCAGTAATTTATTGCCACTGTTCAATAACACTAATATAAAAACATGAGTATGAGTAGTTTTATCCATCATTTAAATGACAACTAACCTCTCCGGATCTCAAAGAGAGATTATAAGAATGGCTGTCTCCAAAATTTCCAAGATGAAAATGTTCATTTTAAGGTATCTGTCAAAACCAAGGTAACTTTCTCTAGCCTTAGGCTTATTAAAAACTGACGTAATCAAAATGCTTTCTTATATAATGCATTTACTTGTGTTGTAGGCTTTTTCTTTACGTGACTTGATTAATAGTTTTGAAATAAAAGTTTTGATATTGACTAGTAAGGCGTATATTATTTGATACCTTAGCTCAGTTGGTAGCGTGTCTGTCTGAAATCGTCTACTACTTTAGTTAAACATTGATACCACAGACACCTCAGACTAGGGGTCAGTTTTTTGTCTAACCGATTGTACTATACTAGATGGATATTTTGTTTGTGGTTTCAATGTTTATCTCCAGTAGATTATGATCTCAAGTGTCCATATTAGACTCTTGTCTTGGTTTGTGAGTGAAGAATGACCTTGATAGCACAGTGGGAAATCATAGGAGCGCTAGGCCAAAGGTCCAAGGTTGTATTCCAGTGTTCAAGTGTCATTTTAACTTATTTGAATTAACAATAAAATAAATATGTAAGATATATTTTGTTTTGTGGTTTTATATCAGAAAAATTTGAAAGATTATTTTCAAGATTAAACAGATGAGTGATGACATGACAAATAATAAAGACTTGTAATTGAAATATAAATCTTCTAGCTGTCAATTTGTGTTTGTATGTTGCGTTCGGGCTATTCACCTATTTACATTAAAGGGTGGAAAGGATAACTTATAGTAAAGGTGCCTGCCATTACGTGTAGCTTTTTTAAACCATCTAATAAAGAAACTCTTAAGAAAGGCCTAGATCCAACCGGGATTCAAAAACAGACCTCTCTGTCACAGGCAAACCAGACAAGACGACGCCGAGGCCTCAGTTCCCACGCCCACCAGTGCTGGGGGAACTAGCATTAAGAAGCATTAAAAAGTAATCCCAAAATAATATTGTGGCTCTAGAGTAACTGTGTCATGAGTGACCATGGTCATTCGAAATAATATCAAAAGAAATCTAATAATAACTGTCGATTTCTTCTACCTGACATGCCTAGCATCAAAACAAATGTCATATGCGCCTGTCAGCCTCAAATTGCACCTCAATATTTATACTAGAATTGACAGGGCTTGCATTATTCATGCGTTTGTTGGAACTTTCTGGTTTTCAGAACTATAAACTATAGAATATGCACTCTTTTAAGTATAAATAATCTATGTTTTTATCTTTCCCCCACTTGGCCTCTTTATGTAAATAAAAAAGTAAGAAAAAGAGAGAGTTCTCTAACCAAATAAAAAAATCGCATCTTTACGTTCACAAGGAATATTTAGGTCACACATAAGAAATATATCCCCTCGCCCTATAGACCCAGCCCACTTCTTCCCCATCTTACTTTGTGCGGAACGTCGAACTCTTATATTTTACACATTCTGCATACCAAGCAGAGACTCGACAAGCGTAAATTTCCCGTAGTATTTTTTTTCTCTTGCTCTTTTGATCTTTCCCTCATTCTTACCTAACTTACCTACCCCTTGCTCCCCTCCCCAGTACCATTTTTTCTCGACGTCATAGCTCACGTGACGGGCTTTTAAAAAGTACATGTCCACACTGGGGACCTGCGTTATGGTCAAACGGGACCATTGAATGGGGGGAAGGGTACTTTCAAGAATGAATAGTTGATAATTTTTAGTGGCTAATAGTATAGGGTGAAAGGTGATATTATTACCAAACGATACCAACAAAGAATTTGCCAAATTAATCTGTATAGTCTGATTATAATTATAATATAATATTACATTATAATTATAATATAATATTACATTATAATTAAGTGGTGATACCATGCATAGCCGAAGTGTGCTGCTGGGTGGGATGCCGCAAAAATATGTAAGATATAATTTATCCTGTCACTCATCCTTCCATTCCCCCCCCCCCCCCCCCACCCTCCCCCCTCAAGCTGTCACCCTTAGCCATACTGCCCCAATCCTCTCACCTCCTCCTTCTCTCTACAACCAGACATCTTTCAACCTCCATAGGTGCACTTTGGGCAACGATCTGTGACACCATAGCGGCAAATAGTCAACAAACAGGCGACCGAAATGGATTTAATGTCTCTACAGGTCACTAATGCCATACGCAAGACAAAAAATATATAAAGATGATTCATAATTCCCTACAATAAAATGGTGATTTGGAATCTACACCGAAAAAGAATCTAAAAGTCTCAACATATTGGCAGAACTGCTTTGTTATCGAGATAAGGCAATATTTTAGAGTAGCGATGAGCAAGAATCATTCTGAGTGCTGAGAATATAGAACGTCACATCCAGTTGCTTGCTGTGATTGAAAGTTGCTATTAAGATGGGGTATCAATACACACAAAGAAAAGGAACTGTCAGATATGAATTTGATTTACGGTGATGAACGATGGCATTCCGCTGACGCTTATCATTCGTTTGCTGCATGTTTTCATGTTCAACAACACACAAATCCAGGGATATTTTATAGCACTTAATAACCACCTGAGGGAAATCGGTCCCTTTACACTTGTGATGGTCAGTGCTGGTAGGCTGTGACATTGCAAGACCATTGCAGTGGAAGAGGCAATTCTGCATTCTGTGGAACTCACCCCAGATTAAAATACATGGCGATACAGACACCCGTGTGGAGAATAGGACATGACCAATTACGGTACTCCTCACATTTGCAACATGTTCAGGAGTTGAATTCAAATCTCTATTTCGAATGATTTAAGACATTTTGTGAGTGGCTGCTGCACCATTACGCCACAGATTCACAAATCCTCATCAAAGTACTGGCAGGGGATGAAGTAACATTTACCATAAATTGCAGTGTTAATCTCCGCAACCAACATATTTGGGCCAACACAAATCCAAATGCCTTCCTAGAGGTCCGTTTACAATATCAATTCTCCATAAACGTTTGGGTGGGAGCTGTGGGTGATATTTTACATGGACCTATGAAATATCTTCATGATTACGAGGTGAAAACTACTTACACTTTCTGCAGACCATTCTCCCACAACTACTGGAGAACTTTCTATTTACAACGCAGCTGACCATGTGGCTGCTTCAGGATGGAGCCCCTGCACATTACTACTGTGCAGTTATAAGTCATTTGGACGATTCTATCTCAGTTGATAGATTGGACGCAGCCGGCCTAATTCATGACCTACGTGGTGTCCCAATTTCACACCTTGTGACTTCCGATTGTGGGGCCAAACCAAGGGAGATTCCCAACGGTACAGCACGAGAGAACCTCTGTGTAAAGCAATTGTGATTGCATGAAATATGATCCAGGATATGCCGCACATCTTCTAATGAACACGACAGTCATAGGGCAGGAGGGCTGAACTGTGTTGTGAGTGCAATCGTGGACACTCAGAACATCTACTATGAACTGTTTTCCCCTACTCAGGTCAATAAAAAAACTCTACGACATTATGGTAGTCTCTGTCTGACCTGTCCCTCTCAGTCTCTCGGTAAAGAAGCGGTCCCGACAATATAATTTTAGAAGACTTTTAGTTTATTTTTCAGTGTAAATTCCACTGCACCACTTTATTGTATACAATTACGAATCGCCATATATATATATATAGAGAGAGAGAGTGGTGCTGAAATAACACAACATAAATTGATAGCAGATGAACTTAGGTCCTCACACCAGGTAGCACAATTTGTTTCAAAACAAATCACAGATGACTCGAGTTCACTAGAGCACACTAAATAAACAATTTAGAGTAGGACTACATAGAAAAAACTTACAAGAAAGTTCAAAATGTTACTAAATGCATTATCCTGGAACCAGCTTCGGTGGACACGTGGGCTAACGTATCAACTTCATCTGGTATCATTTGCCACGGAAAGGGATGTCGGGTTTGGAATCCCGTTAGGGTGGGGTGAGGTTGTTTATTTCTTAAATTACCCGCCTCGGTGGTGTAGTTGGCTAACGCGCTTGTCGTGTTTAGCTCGACTGCTGAGGAGGGGGAGATCGAGGTTCGAATCTTGGTCGGGTGAACTGGGGTGGTTTTTCCTAAATGGTTTTCCACTCTCCCTCCACGCAAATGCGGGTTCACTTACTCTAGTTCAACCTTCCCAATTCCTAATCCATTAGCGTAATTAGTACTTAAAGCGTATAACCCTAACGGGTAGTAAGACGCGGTGCTAAATAATAATAATATTTCTTAAATGGGTTCCAACCCTTCATCTATGCAAATGTAGATACATTTACTACATATTTTATCTTCCTTATCCTTACCTCCTAAGTGTAAATACTCTGTAGCAGAACGGGTGTAAAGAAAAATATTTTCTGTATTCGTACGAATAAACACTTAAAGCCCTTTTTTTAGAAAGAACAATTTTTCTTTCTTTCTAAATTGATAATATTTAACGATATTAATAGTGTTATTTTATAGGTCCAACGCCTTAGCTGAGTTGGTAGCGTGTACTTTAGCTAAGGGTTCCGATTCCATTTCTTGGCATGACCGAAAATCTATCATTGATGAAAAATAATGGTTTACCTTTTCACGTTGTTAAATTAATGGCCGGGGACTGGATGTTGTGCCTGCCCTAGTCTCAAGTTAGATTATAAGGCATATGAAGCTACAACAGTCCTAGCAAGCTGGTAGTGGAAAATATATTACTGAAATAAAAAATCTGACCAAAGGCAAAGGCTGGAAACAGTAATGGATGTAAAGTAGAGTAAATATGAAGTCTCGTCTCTTCTTTTTTCTGCCCTCTCCGAAGTTTCGATTTTCAGTGAGTGAATTTGCAGCTTTTTCAATGTCTTCAAATTTTTCTAACGTCCATAATAAACGCAGAAAAAGAAGAGTTGTTCCTTGTAGTAAATTTTATTCTACATCTTGTAACTACATGCTTGTACTTTTTATTCTTTGTAATAGTTAATAGTTGGTCCCATTGAACTGTCAATAAAGACATTTATAATTTATAATTTTTTTAAAAAAATTGTTGCCTTCTGTTGGCGGTTTTTCATTTTTGTTTGTAGATATATTTATTAAAGTTTACCTATTTAATTATTCAATAGGCTAATTTAATCCTAAAGCTGAGATAACATCTGCCCACGCTGACCATTGAGTATCATATATTATTTTAATATGCTTAGAACTATCCATTAAGCTATTAAGAATATTCTATCACCAACAGGTCGATGAGAAGTAAAAATATACATTTTTAATAAAAAAAGATTAATGCTCCTCGACATTATTCAGATGCACAGTTTCCAATTAAATTTAAAGTGTGAGAGGCACACGGTACAAATGTAACTGAGCTGCTATGACCTTTTATTCTCGCTTGTAATCCTTGAAAACTGCTCGACATATTTGCAGAATTATCATAAGTTTGGCCTCTTCATTTTTCTATATCGATTGATAACTCTTTTAATGAATTCAATACAACTTCTTCTAAATACGTTGTATCATGACGTTCGGTTTGTAAGAAACAAAATAACCTTTCCTTTATTTCTTCTCTTTCATTAACAAACCTCAAAATTAATTACAATTGAGCCACGTGGGATATGTCAGGCGTGGAATCTACAATATTAGAGATATACAACGCGTTTTAACTTCAGAAATTAAATTTATTTTTTAACTTCACTTCCCATCAAACATATAAACTCACTACACACGGTATGTGATAAATAATATACATTTTCTTTTACTGGGTTACTTATGTTTGAAAAAGGTCTTTCAAGACAATAACGAATTTGGCCAGATACTTTATACTACATAAAAAAATATTCATTTGTGATTCGAATCTGTCTCTTCTCGGTGTTCACAAAATGTGATTTCCAAAGTGGCCAATAATTTTCAGGTCACAATTATTCGTTTTAATAAGTCTCACCAATATTTCTCATTTATTTGATTCACTAGTTGTATGTCAACATGCCCAGTAACAGATAAACGTTGTTTAAAAGTAACCATGGACTTGAAATTATATTGAGATGATTCATGTCAGCGTTCGGAGCTTGCGCTAACCATTTCCAACCTGCCCGAACAATATATTTTAAAAAGATTCTTCGATAGTATTTTATTTGAAATAAAAAGAATAAAAGGCATAGATAAATTAATTGATAAATTAACCAACCCTCTAGCTGCCTGCTGCGCATATTGGGTAATCCGCCACTGGGAAACAATAACGCATGTAAATGTATATAGTGTATATTATAGTAATATAAGTATTAATATCAGCAATATTGAAAGCTGAAGATCACACCACTTGACGTATTAATACGTTAAAGTAGATCCAGTAGCTTTATCTTGATGTCAAATACGTCCGTTCGTAAGAAAATTAGGGTATATAAAGGAATATCAAGAGGAAATAGGTTTAGAACATAAAACAATATATTTTTAATCTTTTGCGATATCGATAAAATGTGAGAGTATTATTTTTGTTATTTTATCAGCATTGAAACTATTTGTCACACGCGATGGCTGCAGATCACATGATTTGACGCAACTGTCACTCCCACACCGATCATTCTGCCACGCTTCCACTGTAACCATCATTTTTACTAGCACCACAGCTTACTACCCCTTCGGTTTGTACGCACTTACGCTAATGTGTAATGGTAGGGTGATTGTGATATGAAATGAAGGACCTACAGTTTAACGTGGAATCCGAACCATGGTGGAGGCCTGGCATTCCCCACATTCACAAGTTGTGATTAATACACGTCTTGTCAGAGATGAAGGAAGAGTTTGGCAATCAGATAAATCTGTGTCGGGACCGAGTATTGATTCCGCACCCCAGCACAGAAGTCAGACACCCTTAGACCACCAAGTCACCCTGTACTCTAACCGTGTAGCTTTTGTTAGATTGTGTCAAGTTTAACCGGTGTTAGATAAATATGACGAAATTTGGTCCATGTTGACCGCTCCCTATCTAGACTATATTAATATGTCTTGTAAAGATTCATTTTTCATGGTATAACTAAGTTTTAGTCACGTCAAGGGGCGGGGGGGGGGGGGGCAAAAATGAAAAAAGGTATAATTTGAGAAGAAATGTATCAGCACTTGTATGCAGGGAGAAATGGAAAATATGTATACATATCAGTACATCCACGAGAGATTAAAATCCAGATATTGCCACAGTCAGACTAGAAGTAACTGACGCCTTAGTCTGTGTGACCACTGGTTTGGGAAGCAATATCTTCGAGTGACTGCCTGACTACACAAAACCTATTGTGAACTGTTACATAAGATAGAGTTGAGTCATTTTTTGAACACACGTATGTTTAAACGTACATTTCAATCTCAATTTTTTCGATAGTGAATCAAGCCTTTACCATCTCATTAGTGCTTTCTTCACCGCGTCTTAATACCCATTTGGGATACACGCATTTTAAATAGGCTAATGGATTATATATAAGAAAGGTATGGCAATAAGAAATTTTATCCCGTTTGCATGAAGGTAGAGTGGGAAACCATTTATGGAAAACAACACTCGGATAATCCGGCTGGTATTTTAGGAGAAGAAACACTCGCAGGTCGATAGTTAATTAATTCCGAATCAGCATTGGTTGCCACATGCTCTAACGCGTCACTTTCATGTTGGATGGGATTGCTGTTGACCGGGAGATCAGGGTTCGATTCTGGTAGAGTCTATTAAAAGGTGTTATTTTCACTAAATGTTTACCCACATTCTAAGTAAATGTATCCATTGGCGTTATCAATGTATATGTATATACTGCGTTTTAAACTGTTTTATGATTGAGGCCACTGCAGCCGGAGCAGGGAGTGTAGGCTCATCATATGCTCGACATATCCATGAAGGGTAGTTGTCATAGCAACCGATGCACGTTGCCAGATTTATTTACAGTCACCGTGTATGCTTGCATAGTAGTAACGCGCAAACGTCCGTTATGTGGCAACTATGCTCCCCAGCCTACCCACCACGCCGATCCTAAAGCTGTTTAAATCGCAGTATAACTTGAACATCTACTAAGACGCTGTGGAAACCATTTACAAAAACCAAATTAGTCTGCTGTTTGTCTTCTCTTCTAAAATATTATCGCTGTTTATCTGTAAAGCCAAACCTCTCCTTCATGTTCTTTGTCCTGTAGATGACTTTAAAACAGTATTGGAACACAGATCATTGACATCAAGTTTGGGCTATACGTTACTGTGAGTATGCTGAGTCAGTTATTTTGTAAAATTATCGGTGAATGCATATATTCACCAAAAGCAATGGTATATTTAACAAACAATAGGATTTGTCTACATTTACTAATGATTTTATAAATTCCCCATTGCAGTATGGTGAAAGAATGTTACATGAACTGAATCTTCTATATTTACCAGTGATTTTATGAAATACCTAATATATGCTGACAAAAGTATACAACATATAGCCAAACCAACATAACCTAAGCTAACATAAGCTAGCCTAAGCTTGTCTATGCTTACCTAAACAAACCTAATATTGACGTGACTTATTAACTAACATTCACCAGTGACTGATGATGATAATTTTGTAAACTCACTGGTGATTTTGTAAAACGTTCGGCCGAGTATGTGAAATAATAAAAAAGTTATTTACATTTCCACAACTGAACTAGTGGCTTTGTAGAATCACAGGGGACTATACAAACTCATTTCACACAATCACAGTAGCGTGCGCGCACACACACACACACACACACACACACACATATATACATATATATATATATATATATATATAAATATATATATATATAAATATATATATATATATATATATATATAAATTGTAAAAATATTATAATATTTGTATCAATTGTAAAAAAATAATATTATTTAACATTCATTTTATACGGACCCTAGCTATATAAACTGTGTCTAATTTGTTTATAAAATGGCCGTAGTACGTTTGGAAGATCTCTTTCACCCACCCCTCGAAAAACTATCCATTTGGTCCAGTATTAGTAACCGTTTTCTTAACAACTGCGCCAAACATCCTATGACCAACCTGGCCCAAACGACACATGTATTTAAGCCACAATAAGCTTATAATGTTTCAGTTCTAGAACTGACAGAATGGTTAATACTTGTCCATTATTAAAATAAATCATATTAAGACAATTTTCACTTGTGAACAAACATATAAACCTTAGCGCTTTTGGTAGCGCACCTGCTTATTGCAAAAATGGTCCTCGGTTCGATCTTTACTACCACAGAAAAAATTATTATTGGTGCTATTGAGACTTCCCCTTTAAGTGATCTGCCTAAATCAACTACCACGGTACTTTGTTTTGTGTCTACTCTAGAATTAGTTTAGTTTATTAGTATGTTCTAATATTATCAGTTGGCTCAAAAGCTTTAAGTTAGATGGAGTACGCTAAATTAATTATATCAGCCAACTTTGCTTAAAATTAGCCCTTACGGATTCATATATTTGGTCAACAATATCTGGAGTTCACTTAAACCGAAATGTGTTCCCCCTTAACCTGAAATTATAGGGGTAGTCATAGCCGAGTAACGGTAGCTGAATCAATTAAATCTATTAATTAAAATTGAGTTAGTTAGATATGCACTGCTGCACGTTTTATTGGGATTTTATTTAATAGTTTTTCTTGATACTTCTTAAGAGAGTTTGTGCTTTTTTTTCAAACTCGATTACACGTTGTAAATACATTCAATAATCCCTAGAACAGTCTAGACCCTTCAAACGTTTTTTTTAACAATCAGGAACCTTTATTCGTTTTCATATTCGTCATTTTCAGTTTTGTTATCTTCTGGACTGGAACCACCTTTCATATCCTCAAAGAAGATTCATTTGATGTTATTTAGTTCGTTATAACTTCACAGTCTGTATAGCTGAAGTATTCAGTCAACGAAATTCCTACTGACATATTTTAGTAATGCCTTGAGTGACATATTGTCCTCTTCCTTGAAAGCCACACATACAGTAGCTATGCTAGCGTGCCCGAAGTGGTAATGTACAGTACATTGACCGTTGACCCACTCCTTCACGCCTTGTACAGTAGCCCCATGGCTTCTTTGGTGCTGACTGACAGCTCACAGCTGACTTATGACAGCTTTTAAAACTTATTAGACCAAATCCCTACGCCGAACCATCTGATCGGCAAAAACATGTGTTTAGCAGCTGTCACTTTTGACAGTCAAAATTTAGGCATATACCTAAATATTGACTGTCAGAAGTCAGCTGTGAGCTGTCAGTCAGCACCAAAGAAGCCATGGGGCTACTGTACTTCGTAAAACTTTACCGGTAATGTCGAGTGATGAAGCTGCAGATAAGGGGTCATAGTTTGAGTTTTAAAATTATATAAAACGTTAAGTCAAAATGATTGCTATGATTGTCTGTGTTCGAGCATGTCAAATATGCTATATCCGCGCAAAATTGTTTTATCAGAAGTGATGTTTAAAAACTATGAACACAAAGAAATGTGCGTCAGGCTATTAAAACAAATGAAAAACCTTTTGAAACTAAAGCAAAATTATAATTAGTTATGTTTAGAAAAAAAAAAAATCCTCAAAAGAGTTTCGATGCAATATTCCCCTCAAGTAACTTTATAAATACACTTCTATAAAGTATAAAGTAATTGAGTTTCTACACATTGTTAAAATGGACAGCTATTATTGGATTTGTGTTTATTAAAATAGCAGATTAAAATACTTGTATATTACAATGACTGTAGATTGATTTTAAAAACACTCTTCTTCGGTAGTAATTTTTTTTTATCACCGTGCCTTACCATCTTTTCAGGTTATACGCATTTATGATAAATATTCTAATGGAGTAGAATTATGAAGGAAGCATTTTAGAAGTAGTCTACCCCCACTTGCGTAGAAGGAGAATGGGAAACCATTTAGAAAAAAACATCTTCTCTAGATTCAATGGGGACTTGAACCCTGATCTCCCCGTCTTCAGCCGGCCAGTCTAACATGCGAATGACACCTTAGACCAATCGGCCACAGAGGCAGGTTAATTTAGTCTGCCTGGGAAGGATTTCAGCAATACCATATCTTCAGATTTTATTGATAACTATAAAACCGGGAATGATCTGACTAGATACAAATCAGGATCTGAAATACAAAAAAACATACAAGAAAATGTGGTTTCTTTAATTTCTTTTTCTTACTACACATTAGGGTTGTGTGAATTTAATTAAATGAATACCTGCTTTGGTGGTCGAATGGTATACTGTAGGGTTGTCAGTTCTATCACCAATCACCACAAGTGGTGGCATGTCCATGAAAATGTGGTGAGTTTGAGTTTGCCAGCTCTAACAGTAAAATAAACTTTTCTGGATAGCGTGTGCTGTAATTATTGTAACTGGATACTTCCTGAATATCATTAGAAGCATTCCTCTATCTTAGTGGTTCAATGCAGCAACATCACCATTGAATTCTTCCCTCCACTCCCCCTCCCTACATTTAGTTTCATCTCTGGATACAAACAAAAGGATTGTACAATTTTAGATGTAATTTTCTTAAATTTTCAATTTGAACAGTTTTCATCATCTGCGTCTGAGGCAGTTGCAACTGACTACACAATATCCATTTTGAATAAACGTGTTCAAAAAGTGTGTGTTGTTTTAGATGTTAGATGGAGGAACCTAATCTCTCATTTTTTACAAAGTGTTGTGAATTCTTCTTCTCATTCGACACAACTGTGGCTACATTGAAAAAAATATGTTGCCCACCCCTGGTCTAAGTTATCACTCTCGCAATAGACTGGACAGCAGATGGTGGGGAGATCGGGGTTTGAATCCTGGTTGGATGAACTGAGGGTGGTTTTTCACAAATGGTTTAACAGTCTCCCTCCACGTAATTGTGTGAAAATATCTTCTACATTCAACCCTCCTCATCCATAAAACATTAACTTAACTAGTGTTGGCCAGAACCAGAATGGGAAGTAAGACACACTGCTAATAAAATTAAGCTTTGGATTAGGGATGAGGATGGTAGACTTCAGAGGAAGTGTACACTCGTTGCGTGGAGGAATAGGAAGAAAATGTAATCAAAAACCACCGCCAGGTTTGGGTTCTAGCCCTAACCTCACCAGCAAACCAGACTAGATGAGCTTGACGTTCAGCCCACGTGTGTTCCGAAGGAAGCTTTTCCAAAATTACCATTGAGTTGGGCTATACATCCTAAACCTCCTTACCAAGCATACGTTCAGTTTGGACAGTAGACACCAGCGCATGGTCGACACTCGCAGCTGTGGTTGAGTGGTCTCAGACATCCGGCTCACATTACTGCTGGTCACCATGGAAAGGGTTAGGTTGCACGGGATTTAAATCTCTGGATTTTAACATCTTTTCTTCCCCCTAATGTGGACATATCAACTCTCAAATATTCTCCTCATTCGTACTCCTTATGATCATCATTAATAGTAAACGTTTACCAGATTCTGTGGCCGAACAGTCTAAGGCGTCACTACTATATTAGACCTGCTTACTGATGACAAGGAGATCGGGGCTATAATCCCAGGTGTGTCTACTGAGGGTTTTTTCTCCTAAATAGTTTCCCACTCTACTTTCACGCAAATGCGGATAGATTATCTTTAAAATGCTTCCTTCCTCATTCTTACTCCACTATAGTAACATACATGCGTAAGTCTGAACCAGAAGTAAGAAGTGGCGATTAAAAAAACGCCATTAGAGTAACAATTAGAAAGCTATTTGATATTGCAATATCATTTTTGTTTATTTAAAAAACAGTTTGAAAATAGAAAATCAATAGTTATGAATTATATAAGACATGTAGTCAAAATTTGTTTCCTATAATTAGTGTCAATTGGAGTCAATTGTTTAGTGCCAATAAATTCAGTTTGTTCTAAATAATTATAATCTTTGATATGCGTAAAACAAAACGAAATTTTAAAGTTGATATTTTAAATTTTTTATGTGTATTTTGGGCTGGAGCGAAAACCAAAACATAAATTATAAATAGAACTCGATATTTACGCTCAATTTCTGTGTGCGTTCGTAGAAAAAGACAACAAAAAGAACCTACAAGTAGTGTCAATAAACCTAGTACTTTTCTCCGCCAACCAATTACTATTTTTGGTCCCCGAGTCTCCCAGTCAAAGTAAAAACAATCTTATCCCTGTACATAAATCGAGGCGCGCACTACAGATTCATTCCTTTTTAGAAAAGCGCCTTGAGTCCTCGCGCTTCGCAAACCTCCTGGTTTTCAGTTCTATAGGAGCTAGTGCCCCTTACCCCACACCACCACTACCCCCTTACGTTTATGCATGCATGGCATCCCAGTGGCATCATAAATAAAGATGGCGGCTCTGGAAGAGGTTTCCGGGAGATGTTCCATGCAATATTGGTAAAGGTGTAGGCCTTGCAAAACCGTAAACATGTCGTGGGAATCCCTGGGTAATTCCCCTTCTCATATCTCGCGGCTTGGGGCAAGAGCCACACATCTCCGCTAACTCTTCCTCGTCCTATTTTCGTAGCGTTTAAAATACATGTGAACCTTAATTGTGTTTAGAAATCTTTATTAAAACGTCTATAACCCTATTATTACCCCTAGAAATGTTAACACATAAATTCAGGTCTGGAACCCACACGTATGACAACGTGGTCTAAGGCATAAGTTTCTCAATAGACTTGATATTTAGTGACGGGGAGGCTGAGACCCGAATATAAACCATGTGCATTGCGGGGGAGATTACATATGGGAGTTATGTGGTTTCTCCCAACCTTCCATGAGAGTGCGGGTGCATTTATTATAATTCCCCTTTCCCAACCCCTACTCCTTAGATAAAGTCATATTATATTACCCGGGTATCAAACGGCTTAATTGAAATAAATACTAGTGCTATTAAATATTTAATCATAGGAATGTGGATAATAATGTCAGAGTTGTAGTGCATACATCAGCATTATCATGGTAAGAGTATGGTAAAACCACAGCAAAAATCGTAACTATCCAGTTCCCCACCATCGTCAAAATCGTTCAGGTACAAAGTTATTCTATCACTTGGTTGCCAATACGGGGAGATGTGAGGAATTCTGAGCTCATCACTAGTATGATTGTGGCCACTAGGGCCGCTACCTACGTTACTACCTCTGGAAACAATGTTGATTTGAGTGAGTGCAGATATCATCAGCATGCAGTATATCTTGGAGTGACAGTAGTATCCGGGTTACTCGTTCGTCGAAGCACACAGCTTGGAGGCAAGTCTTCACACCATGGATACTAGTTCCTCAGCAATGTCAGACAAAACAGTGCCCTCAATAACATTCACTAGGTCATCGTACTCTTCGTCTTACCACCAGTCCAGGCAATCCGCATGTCCGCAGGATGAGGAAAGTAGAGTTTAGAGGAAATGTGCTTGGGGTGAGAAAATATTTAAAGTCCCTTTAAACACACTCTACTGGTATTCAAACCCAACCTTTCACTCGTTGACGATACTGATGCTTTACTCGCATTATCAGATGTGGCTAATATCACCTATCTGAAGATTCTAAAAGCTATGAAATATATTTTCATGTGTTCATTACGCCTGAAGGTATATTATTATTCAGAGGTCACTTTTGATATGTTGTGGTTTGTAAAAGCTCTTAAGATAACCATTGACCTGTCATTAATGTTTTTTGTTTAAATTTGCATGCTAGATCTTCTAAGTATGGCAGTCACACACGTGATCACGTGGTCCAAGCTGGGGAGCTCACATTGCACAAGATCACCTTTTATGGTGAATTAAGAGTGCAAATCCTAGCTGTTTTCACCAGAAGTTAGCTTTATAATACTTGAATTTCTTCATACTCTATTCATACGTGTGTGCTTACTTCCCCTAAATAATTATCCTACTCCATACTCTCTATATTAAGGAGTTAATATCCCTGGTGTTAGATGCATTTCTTAAGGTGGGATGGACGGAAAGGCGATTTAAGTTCCGAATTCTTACAGTTTTAATAGTAATAAAAAAAATTGGAAAAAATAAATAAAACTTTTCTTCTGTCAATAAGTTTAGTTTAATTTTATACAAATAGTATTCTGAATCATTCTTTAATTTGGCCATTGACACTGTGTCCTTTGAACAGAAACTTTGTAAATTAAAAACTCCAAGATACCCATGACAAAAATACTTTTTTATTATTATTATCAAGTGTAAGAAACTAAGCTAAACGTTCCTATTGTAGAAGTTTATTGGTGCCATATTATTTGCTTATGAACTGCAAAAAATATTGATCTAAACTCGCGTTTTCTTCTATCTCACCTTAAAATGTCTAAAAAGTATCATCTCTATTACCCATAAATCAAAGTGTCATTATTACAGAATATATTTCAAATGTATATCTAAAGAGAAATCATATTTTAGTTTAGCTGGTTGTTTCGGATTCACAGATCATTATAGAGGATAGTTTCTGTACTTAGGCCTGTATGTTCACTTATAGCTAGAGAACTACCGATTAGATTTGAATGATCAATTATTTTATACTACGTTGACTAAAGCTTAGTTTTCACGGCGATATTAAATTGTGATAGTTTCTATCACGATACTTTCATCGTCTAAGCACGCTAACTATCACTGTCACACTGTCATGATAGACAAAACAAACTAAACTATACTGTCATGATAGAACTATCACAAGATTAAACTCGACAGATTTTGACGATAGTGATAGTGTGCTATCGCAAGCGTTCCTTCAACTATCACCTTAACTATCACGTTGAAAACGTTTAACAATACACTCTCATGATAGTAGAGACATTTTGTGTGTTTTTTTTTTTTTTTTTGAAGAAGCTCTGATATTTGGTTTCTCTACTTATTTGTTCATCTGCCTTTTTCATTGTGTGTGCATAGTGTATAATAACTTGCGGTATGTCTTCATGTGATATGATGGCCTTTCTATCACAAGGTCGTTGAGTTGGCTATTTTGATGCAACAAGTGTACCTCTCCTTGCTAACCTTTTTCTGATTCTTTTTTTTTTTTTACGTCGTCTACTAATCTTATTTTCCACTAATTGTCGTACAACCTCAGCAACGGCCTACACAACTGCTGCTATTTTGTAACCAACTATCTCACTGTCGCGGTGATTTGTTACTTACCGTGAAAACAACTCGTGATAGTACTACCATCGTGAAAACCAGCCTTTACTCTAGAAAGGTTATAAGATAACTAAAAAAAGTCTCTGGCTTCAAGGGACTGATCAGTGACGTTAAAGGCAATACATCGGTTTTATGTACACTGTGAAGTGGAAAAAGCAAGGACTAACTCAAGTGTAGATACTCTTATGACTTCAGGAAAAAAATTAGACCTAAAATTATAGATTTTATTATAGGTTCAAAGAGTCCAGATTCAAACAATGACCCGAAACTGCGTGAAAGTGTAACTAAATATAATTATGGTACATGTTCCACACGGACTTTTGAATCTTTCATATCCATGCATTCAACAAAATATATTTCAAAAAACTTACAAAGAGCACATCAATGAGCATTACGGATATTTCAAATACCGTAGACGGAATCCCGACGCTGGAGGCCACTCAGTATTGATACTATCTTGAGCGTTGGAGAAAGACAATACTTGGGTGGTCCCACAAAATCCAGTTCTGTTGAGAGTGTTCGATTCCCAAATTAATGTGGAACAAATACAGTTTCACTAACTCCATTAAGCATAAATGTAAGTAAATCAATAATGGTAGTGATCAAATGACGTGTAAATATTAACTTGACCAATGAGTTGGAACAATTTCAGTTAGGATTTACCAGACTGTACATCTCTATAATGTACAATGCACTCGTATTTATTTTACAACAAAAACTGTCACTGAAGTTATAACCTCCCAAGTGACACACCATTAACAATCTTCTTCAAATTGTGCAATCAAGATCCCTTTGCGAAGACGCTTAACCTACTTAAAATTAATTAGCTTCATATAATGCTTGGAAACTAAGAAATTCCAGTGCGGAAAGCAAGGTGTTTCTGTTGAGGAGACCAGGAGTAATAAAGAGTCATTCCCTTAGTTGGGTATATATAGTACCCCCGAATAACACAATGTGTTTACTATGTGAGAATGTGGCTCCTTGGCGTCAAAAGTCCAACTTCATTTGAAAACTTACAGTGAATGACATAACCCAGAAATCCTATCGATTAGTTTGCAAGGCAGTAGGACTCTTAAAGGAACAGTAATTTAGAAAAATATATCTTGTGTTGCTCTTCTTCCTCACTCAGATGTTTGCTCTCCATCACACTAATATTTTTCACGTGACCACTCCTCTCGCACTCTAACCGCCCACAGGAAAAGCATGTCGGAAGATATTGAAGATAGAATCAGAACAGAGCAATCGCTCTCTACAGTTCAAACTTCAATGAATATATTTTTAATGCTGGTTAGAGTGAACTCAACCAAACTATAAGGTCTCTCTCGCACAAGAGCGTGAATGAATTGGGTCCCTTTCTAACCGACAATTTATGCGGATGTACATGGATATGAGACTATTTATGATAGACGACCAATGACTGGCTAATTATATTACAAACTTTTAATATAAACAAGCCTCGATTGAACACATAACAATTTACCATATACATAATGTACCATATATCGTTTGAGATCCAGTAGGCAGTATATAAATATGCACCCGAAGGCAAAAAAAAAATGTTAATTAATTTATTCTTGGTCTAGCTCAGGTTTGAGGGTTGTGTTGTATTTGCTGTGGCTTTATCGGGTATAGCTGCTACTTTGTTAGAAGGGGGTGTATTGAGAGTAAAATGTCATATGTTGTACCTCAATTAATGATCTAAATAGAATTCTTAGAGATCTCAGAAGCAACAATATGCCCCTAGGAGGCATTACCGTATTGTTCTCAGGAGACTTCCAACACTCTACCGGTCATTTTGAGTCACTAGAGCTGATGAGGTGAAAAGCTTGCCTGAAAATATCCTACATATGACCTGTCAATCAACATGCGCATTCACCAGTGTTAAGAAAATAACTATACTTATGTGTCGATATATTTCTGCAACTCGGCAATGGAACATTCGCAGAGAACGAAAGCAAAGTAGTGTCCTCGAATTACTCCAAGATAGACGTCATGGTCAAGGATATCCAGGAATTAGTTCATTTTTTCATTCCAATAGGCATTCCAAAGCTTTCTCCAAAACAAGTCTCTTCGTTTGTTTTCCCGGACAGTCTAGTCTAGTTCCCAAAAATGAATCGACTGATAAAATTAATGACTATTTTAGACAAGTTCTAAGCACTATTCTTCACTTACATGTCCATAGGTCCTATCCTGTCTAATTTTTTAATTCCTTAGTCTATTCGATTTACCCATCCACGCTCTTCAATAAAATATTCAAGCATCTATAATTTTTCTGCGTAATTTTGAACCCACTTGAATTGTGTAATGGGACCCGTTTATAGGTAAACAGTCTGCAAAACTGCATTAAAAAAAATGTTTTGAGAATTTGGTTCAAAATTTATATTTGAAGATTATTTTATATAGTTTTTCAAATAATGTTTGTTTCTTTATGAAAAAACTTACTGAGGGGTAGCAAACTTTTGAAAAACTTTGTCACATACTATAAAATACTAAATTTTAAAGTATGTAGGCCTACGATTGTGCCTTACCATTCATTATTTTCCTTCTCCGTGTGTGTGCGGATTAATATCCTCTAATCATCCTTCCTAATCCTCAACCCTTAAATTAAATCTTTAGTACCCTAGCGCTAAACGTAATAGTAAACTAAAAAGTCCACCCATGCCCCTTGCTGGCTTGTTGCTCGCGTGTGGTTGCGTATGAGGAAGTAGGAGAGATGCGGGTTGTTTACTTATGTGGGAAGCGCGGAATGGGGAATGAGAAGGTGTGCTACCCCCACACTCAATATTACTGCTGCATGCTAACATTTCTATTTTATAAACACTCAAGTGTACGGGCCAGACAGAGTCGGGTGGGAAACAGGACTAGAGAGGGGAGGTATGTATCTCTTTTCAGATCTCGGGGAAGGTTTCGAATTTCGAAAACTGTTGTAAAAATTAAATACTCGACTGCATTATAACTCCTTATTTTCAATATGAAATACACTTTAAATTACTATATATAGCAAATTTTTTTCCCTCTATTCCTAGAAAAAACAATGTAACATGTTTTTATGTACTGTATGTATGTATGTATGTGTGTAGTATGTATGTATGTATGTATGTATGTATGTATGTATGTATTTATGTATGTATGTATGTATGTATGTATGTATGTAGTATATATATATATGTATGTATGTGTGTATCTATGTATACATGCCTTTATGTATTTTATTTATAATGCATGGACCTATATTCATGTGTGCCTGTGGGTATGTATGCCTATATGTATGTATATATGTATGTACTCATGTTTAGTCACTAATCATTATGTATGTGTGTATGTAAAGATGTATGTGGTTATTTTTAAATTGTAATATTTAAAACTTTTATGATAAACCTTTCCCAAAGGTGATCTCTAGGTTGTTTCATTTAGATATCTCACTTCACTGTGATTTATACTCAAGAACCATCCAAAATGGGGCTATATATATATTTATCTTTTATGGCCTAGAGATCATATGAAGAATTGGCCAACACATTTGTATGTGCACCGCATCTTATTCCCTGCCCAGGCTATTCGCATATTTAAAACCAATAAGGTAGGGACCAGAAAGGTAGAATTTAGAATAAATGTACCCGCAACGGGGAGCAAACCCTATTGAAAAATCATCTAAGTCTAATGAACCCCAACCTGCCCTTAAAGGGGCCAACAGACAAGATGGTTTTGGTGGTATATTCGAACATTCGCCATTTTAAGTTACAGATAGCCCTGCTCCGATATAACTGGTGGGTATAATTGTGGAAAGGCTCACCTTGCAATCTCCATGTCAATAATACAATACACTAATACAATAATACTAGCTATATACTAGGTGTTTTTGCATATCATGTTAAATTACTTTGTTTGTAAGTCGAGTGATGACGGAACTATCATCTCTCAAAATTTTATAACTCATAAAAAATATTTAAAGTAAGATGAATAATTGTGTTTTTTTTATAAATATAAAATAAAAAAATAATGTAATATTAAGCGGGCCGCCACCTACAGCAGCGCTGAGACGAGTTGCACACTTTCAGAGATCCTGGGATACTTAATATGTGTGTTCTTTATTTCAAAACATGATTCCCCGCCAGATGGAGGTGAACGTTACCAACTTGTCTCTTACTCTAAAGGATTTAAAACCTAACACTTGGAAGTTTTATAATGATTGACAAAATAATGAATAAAATTATGAAAGTAATCATTTTGCAATGATGTTTAAAGTGAAGTGTGGTAGTTGCGAGATTAAAGTAAATGGTTAAAAAACATAAATATATCCTTTCTCAAACAAATAAGAGTCCTTATTTGGATAGGCTCACAACAAAGAATTGTTTTAAAGATTTTGAAGCCTCAAAAACCCCCATTCTCAAATAAATATTGCAGTGTAAGGAATTTTCCCTTGAAATAGGTGGGGCCTCTTAAGGGTATCACTTATCACAATATACTAATAATGATAAGAGTAATAATAAGAGTTGTCTTACTGCTTTTGTAGTCTTTGCTGAAAGCCGGTTTCACAAGTAACTGCCTAGTAAGTTAGTAACAACAAACTCAAGAAATCATAAAAAAAAAAACTTTTCATCGTCGCTGTAAACATAGTGAAAGGGGGAAAAGTGGAGGAGGGGGGAAAAGTTTCCGATGCTCTATAATCGAGATGGCGGTTTTTGAAGGCAAGTCTAGGCTTCAGAGAGAAGAGGTCTATGACAAAGTGCGCTGCCAAGCACACCCGGGCTGCAGCGCGATACAACAGAGAGGGGGCGGGGGGGAGGGGAGCGACAATGTGATGCTGGGCGATGATTTCAAACACTCCCCCCCCCTCTCTCTCTCCCTCACCCCCTTTGGACCATTGTTTCTAGCCCGGCTGGCTCTTTACTCTGTGAGAAGTCCGCCGCATCATTTGTAACTGTCCTCTGGACCACTCTGTCTCATTACTACTCTCCTCTCGACTCCCCTACAAGAAGGCACGCAAAAACTGTTCACGCTACAGCCTGTTCTGCAACACTGCTCACCGTGGAATTTATTGAGAGCGCTTTTAACAAAAATGATACATTTGGTACATATATAATTTTTAATTGTATGCATACATATATTCACCAGGTTTTATATATAAAATACACCGTAACTTGTGCAAACATTAAAAGTGAAATATAGATTTGCAATTCTAAATAATGTTCAAAAAAGATATTTTAGTAATTTTACACGTTGTTATTAGAAAAATATTGCATTGCGTTTAAAAATAGTTTATAGTTTAAAAACAAATATTTAAGTCAACCTTTTCACAGTGTCTTCGTCTTGTTTGTATGGTTTTAAAATACATTAAGGCCTCCTTCTCCACTGATTCAGTACCCGTGGGCACGTGACCGCGGTAGAACCAGGAACGTATTACCCGCGGATATGGGGGCTTACTATACTTATATAATTTGAAGGGTTAAAACTTGTATACAAATCTTTGTTAAATTTATTTACACAGTAAATATTAATTTGTCCCGTTAACGTTGTTTGTTTGAGAAAATAAACTAGTAACTGTTTATTCTCAAAACTTACCCTAAAATACATTTGAATTTCTTAACAGTCAATTGCTGCTCGGTTGACCTGGTGGTCTAGGGGTAAGGGGTCAGATTTCCGTACTGGGCGACCGGGGTTCAATCCTCGGTCACGGCACAGATTTATCTGATTGCCAAACCCTTTCTTCACCTCTGACAAGACGTGTATTAATCACAACTTGTGAATGTGTGGAATGCAAGTACTCCACCGTGGTTCGGATTCCACGTTAAACTGTAGGTCCTACATTTCATCTCACAATCACCCTACCATTAAACTTTATCTTAAGTGCGTACAACCCGAACGGGTAGTAAGACGCGGTGCTAAGTAATAAAAATAATAAAAATAATAATAATAATAATTGCTGCTAATTGTTTAGAAAGTTCACGTTTAGTTGATTATTGAAATCGTTTGGAGTTAAGGATCTCATTTGGTAAGTTCTTAGTTTATTTACACATTACACGTCTATACATATAAAGTAAGTTTTTAACTTAATATAGTTAATTATTTCTCACACTATATTTGTAAAGTTATTGGTAAAATTTAAGATGATTGTGAGAAATAGTTTTAAGATATTAAGTTCACCTACCGCCATTAAAGGCAACAAATAATATTAATTATATGTATTTGTATATTTATATAATTAGTAAAATCTATAATATATAACTGAGTATACCATAATATAGCTTGAGATGATATTTATCTCAATGTGAATAATAAATAAATTAATGTTGGTTTTCGCAATGTTAAAAAGTCTCCTACAAAGTGAACATGTTCCATTTGTGACATGACATTTCGAAGCATCGCGGGAGTATAAGTACGCCACCTCACGTCAACATAGTCAAAGGAAAGAGAGGCAGATAGATACACGTTCAGAGCCCCGAGCTTGGTCCGTACCTTCTTGTCTTCATGGCTTTATCTCCTCCACTCCACTAATGTGTCCGCTATCGCATCGGGCGGCCTTATACGGACGTCACGTGCCAGCACACATTTTGCTACGTTTCCTATAGTTCATAATGCCTTAGTATGTAATGACGTTACGTGCCAACACACTACAGTAAATTATCTATAGTTGCTACTGTATGTATGTATGTATGTATGTATGTATGTATGTATGTATGTATGTATGTATGTTTTTGTATGTATGTATGTATGTATGTATGTATGTATATTGTATGTATGTATGTATGTATGTATGTATATGTATGTATGTAGTATGTAGTATGTATGTATTGTATGTATGTATGTAGTATGTATGTATGTACGTATTATTAGATAATCTCAATCGTTTGGTTAATTTAGTCATAAATATGATTATTGGTAACAAAGCTAGTTAAATTAATTTAGAACAATTCACTTGTTGTAAAGAAAAATAAAATAAGTGAAATTTTATAATTTACATATTAATTTTTCTAGTAAAAAAAATATTAAATTTTCCTCACTATAAACATGATAAAAAAAATTAACTTAAAATCGATTCCAGCCCACCCAATCCTCTCGTAGAAAATGTAAGAAAAAAACTTAACTCCGTTTACCCCCTTAAACTTTTAA